>JAWZYV010003067.1:0-14222 GCA_038373885.1 Cheiracanthium punctorium
ATCGTCGTGAATTGTAAGCCTGAAGATCAATATATCATGACGTCCATTTGTTATCAAGAGATAGTTAGGCAAATACTGGTAAAATGATGAAAAATTGAATTGCTGATCAAAAAATTAAAAAAAAAAGAACTAAAATAACTCTGAAGCATTTGAAACCGGGACAAGTTTGTCTCGGTTTTAAGTCCATCGAAGTTATTTTAGTTGCTTCGGAGCGAATTTAGTTTTTTTTTTTTTTTAAGCGTGTAAAATATATATTAAATGCATATGTAGCATTAACGGAATAAAAAGAAAAGAAATTATTTTGTCCTAACTTAGAGATAATATTATTGGTATACAAAATATTATAATTGCAAATTATATGAGTTTAGTACCGATTGATGGCTCATTTCTAACCCTTTCAGATGATTGTTCCAAAGAATGCATTAGTGTAAAGTCTTTGTCTTAAAATGGACTTGAACGTGACAAATCAATTTGTTTCAAATTCCTCTCACACCACGAGGAGTTAAAAAGGGAGTTGATTGCTAATTGTTGGATAGAATTAAGGTTTTTAAGTAAAACAAAACGATATAGTGTAAAAGTATTCGATAAACTAAAATATCCAGAGATGGAATTGAACAGCAATGTATTCAAATTCAAAAATTGCATGTACTCAAAGAATTACGTACACTATTTTCAATAGGGTACATGATACATTATTAGTCCTAACAAATAGAAATTTTGTAATAATTAATGCATATTTACGGCAGTTAGAGCAATCATTTCATCAAATCCGTCATAGAAAACTTGAGTTGAAACAGTCTGTTTCAACTTCCTTCAGTCTTCCAATTTTTACGAAAGTAAAAACAAGAAGTGAAATTTAAAGTTATTAGCTGTACCAGCTCTACTTTTTTAATTGTTAGTTAATGAGCTTCAAAAACGTGAGAAAAAAGACCTCTAAAAACTAGCGCATTATCAAAATACAGATATTCTCATAAAACGTTCAATTTTCCCTTTTCAGGATTTTTTAGGCGTAGTATGCAAAACTACTGAGCTACAGAACCTTTGAGTCGAGATCGTAAAACTGATAGGCCTGTAGATGGTGGGAAACAGCTAAATTACCTTGCTGTCATCCCTCTAACAGTTTTAAATTCTGAGAAATCACTACAGTTTCAAATCAGTTCTGTCTGAACTCTCCTCCGTCTCCTCTACGACTGGATTTTGGTTTCGGTCACTTACTGGGGATACCTTCTTCTACACGACTTGTACAATAACAAGTGGATGAGTAGAGCCGTTACTTTCTTGGGTAATCGTGACTATCTAACTGTATAGCCAGAATAAATAAGTGCACAGTTGAAGTGCCTTAAATTTAATTAGCAAGACCTTTTTCAGTCGTGGCAAATATAAAAACGTGTAATAGATTTCTCATCATGATCCTTCAGAAGCAGAGTTCGAACACGGAATCCCCTTATTTTTTTAAACTCTCTCGAGGTTTTGAGTTTTTGGTTTCCATAGACTTAGAATGCCCCATGGGTAGATCACTTAGGATTAGTAAAAAGAACAAATGGTTTTAAAAAAACACTTAAAATAACGGTGTTTAAACGATAAAATAGTTTGAAACTTTGTAAAATAACACCCTAAAAGCTACTTGTCAGGCTATACAGTTGCTCCATTTAAAAACATGTCGATGTTCTTCAGTAATGATCCAAGCCATTGGCAGACTGAGAAGAGGAACTGAAAATAAAGTAAACAGAAAACACAAGCGAAGGGTAAGCTGCCAATCAGAGGAAGTAAAAAAGCAAGAAATTAGGGAGGACAAGAGGAAAGGGGAAAAGAGGGTAAACCTTCCAAAAAATCAAGATGGTACAAAAACTGAGAATTGGAAAGGATTTTAGCTTTAGAAAATGGAAAACGATGTAAGGAATTCGGTCAATGTGAGACAATAGAAGAACTGGAAAGCTCTTGCTTAGAAGCATATCTCTCATGCTCTTTGAGCCTAAATTTGAGAACTACCCTGGTCTGACCAACATAGCCCAAGTCACAAGAACCACCAGGAATAAAATAAAAACCCTGACGGTTTTCACTAGAAACAAGATCTTTCAGAGAAGAGAATTTAAGTTTATTAACTGGTGCAAATATGACTTAGAAACTGAAATTTTTGAGAAGCTTAGAAATTTTATAGCATAAAAAGTGAAAAGAAAGGTAGTACAATGGATTGATTAAGATAACACTAGAGAACAAAAATAAAGTTTTTTTCTGTATCCTGGTTCTAAATAGCGTATTCTTACTAATTTTAGGTCGTAGAAACGAATATGTAAATGAATATTTTTATTAGCACTTGTTTTCAAGATACACAAAAGCCGATTGAAGGAAGATACAGAACAGCCTACCCATCAACTCAAAGGTAAATGCAAGAAAAAAAAAAGTTTAATAAATATAATGCAAAAGATCATGTGTCATTACACAATGTTTATTTTTCAGAAAGCATGGGTTTATTTGAGTTTATCCTCTGAATTTTTTCTTATGGCCTCCCTCTTGTACATCAAAGACGAAGCATCCATTGTGATAGTCCAACAAAAGTCATCCAGCATTGACTTTATCCAACGACCATGATATCTGAATTCCATTCCAGAGATATCTCGATGGAACCCTTCACCATGCATTGCTTACAACTCTGCAGTTTTTAGGGAAAAAATCAAGATGGAAGTAGAAGAAAATGTGTCAGAGGCATATTGAATACAAGGTCACACAGCTTTTGTAGGAGTTTTTTACCATCTGTTGGTAAGTTTCGTCTTTTCTGTTGCCTAGAAATCCTCGTACGACACTTTTAAGAGCTTCAAAGGCTAATTTCCCTTTCCCCTCCAAGATTTTATGAAAAGCAAGTTCCTTTGTAATTCTTCAAAAGGGATAACTTTTCCATGAAGGGAAAACTTTAGGAGTGGCTTCTCTCTTAACAAGACCGTTAGTGTTTTTAATACTACAAAGCCTACAATATACTTAAATGCTACTTTTTGAAAATCCTATAATAAGAACATGGACTTAAAAAAATAATTAATTCTCTTAAAAATTACTTAAAATAAAATAATAAATTCCCTTCTCAGGAAAAGGAACAAATTTAAATTTCCTTCTCATTTTACTTACAATTTCGAATTAAATTCATTTAAAATCTCTACACTCATTTTATTTCGCTTATTAAATGGTTGACATATTCATCCATTTGCTTAAAAGTTAATGAAGTAGCGGGGATAGAGGGGAGATATGACGCGGCTCAATAACAGACAAAACATTAACTTGCACTTTTGTTAGTTGGCAGATCATAGTGACATCCGGGCTCCTTCTCAGATAAATCGGTCAGACATCGGTATGAGGTTCGTCATCAAAAAACTCTGTTGATTCGGTTAACTATGGCATTCAGGCACAGCACGGCATTCGGTACAAATAGCGCGCATTCCAGCGATCCGGCTCAGCATACCGTGATCATGCATATCGATGGTCTTCAGTAGTGCTGTAAAAGTAACGACAAAATGAGTATCCGTATGTATTTGTTACTTAGATGTTCGCTATTCGTTACTAAGTATTCGTTACTCGTTACTTTCGTTACTACTAATAGAATCGGTAATAGGGTGTTATATAGTGCCCCATAACAACACATCCGGGACAGTGTTGTTATGGGTATATGCCGCCCATACATAAACCCATAGCAAAACCTAACCAAAAAGAATTTTTTTTAGCGAAGTTGTACAAAGTTGTATTTAGAGCTTATTTTACACATTGTTTTTATACACATTTATGGTTTTATACAATGCTAAATTATCCGAATTACTGAGTGCACATAGAAATCTTCCAAAGACATATGCCATTCTTTACTTTTCTCAACCCCCCTTCCCCTTTTTTTAATTCTGAAAGCTGATTTAACCCGTTCATTCTTATCATAAAAAGTGTAAAGGAAAGCTTGTGACTCGTGTTTTTTCTGGGTTGCGGGTTCTCGAATACTGAGATCCAGGGATTGGGCCACATATATAAAATTCACAGGGCAGGGGATCTCAGTATGATATCAACTACTTTGCGTTTCTACAAGCATAATATCTTTATTATTTGTGAGTTCTTATTTCATATCAAAAACTTCTTTTGCCGGATCATTTTTCGAAGTAAATTAAAAATTACCATATTTTAATTTAAAATTGTTTAATTCAGTGAGAATTATCTATTTTTAAGATATTTCCAGTTCTATTTCTGCACTTTTGGGATGAAAGGGGTTAGCCCCTTCTGTGGGTGCATATATGAGAGCATTCTTTAAACAAAAATTATCACTCCTTTCATACAGAAAGAATGGTTGCACCGGATTATGCGTATTCCATGAGTTCATGGAATAAAATGTACCATAAAATAGGGCAGATGGCCCCCTAAACACCGACATTTTAGAAACATACTGAACTTTATTGAAATATTTTAATACCAGTGGCTTACGCAGGAGTGGGCATAGAAATCCCGGGTCGCTCCCAATTTTTTATATATTTTTTAAACAATTACTTAAAAAATGTGTTTAGGTTTCCATGCTAAATATTTTTTTTAGTTCCAAATAATATTTTAAATAATAAAAATGTGTGAATTCGTTTACTTTATAAAAATATTTTTTTAAAAGGTGTATTTAAATAATTTGTTATTTATTACTCATTTCGATTCTAGCTAAAAAAAAAGAAAAAGTTAAGTTCGCAATCCTGCTTCGGAACCACCCTGAAAGAAAGAATTCTGATTGCACCACTATTTAGTACTAAAATGTTAGAAAGCCCGAAATTAGCACCCTTACTAACATGCTTCTCTTATATGTATTGCTCCTCTACAATTATAAGAACACCCCCTTCCCCCCCCCGCAAAAAAAGAGTTCAACTGCGCATAATAACATACTATACACCGGATCGTATCCCCCCATTGTACGACCCATATCAATAGAGCAGCAGATACTATTCCATCTCCATAACTGTAACGAAACATACGGATTCTTCCAAACCTCATCAAAACGATACCATTCGGCGCGGCACAAACGAATTGCAACCAGAACATACTACTACTCAAATACCGAAACTGATTTTTCCCTCCCAACAGCGAGAATCCATAATACTTCCGGTATCTAGTAACGGAACGGAACATACTATTACTCAAATACCGAAATTCATTTTCTCCCTCCCGCAGTCTTGTATTCGAAGTTCGAACCTGGTCGATCCGAAATGCAAACTCGAAAGTCATTTTCCCCCTTGAAACCGCGATCCGATATCCAGTAACCCCAGTAACAAATAACAGAAGAAATTAGTACTCGATTACTGGAACCCATTTCCCCTCTAGTTCGCCTCGCCTGGCAGTCTGTATTCGAAGTTCGAAGCTGCTCGATCCGAAACATCTTCGGATCGAGTAGTAACGATATCAACCGAAAAGTAACAATTCGTTACTTCGAGTCTGAGTGATTATCCGTATCTTAGTACCGAATACATGCGGTTTGCTTCAGCTCTAGTCTTCAGCAAAAAACCTCTTCTCTCCTCGAAATTTTTTTTCCATATATGATCTTGAGTACTATTTTCGACTTCTCTGCAATATCTCCCTCTTTCTTCTTTTCAGGCAATCTCTTCATTTAGGATTCAGTTTCGCTTCTGGCTCCTCCCCTCTCTCATAATCTTTCTTTTACTTCTCCTTGCGGTTTCACTGATTCATTTTGGAAATTTTTACGTCGTTTTTCCATTCGCCCTCTAGTGAGGGTTCCATTAAAAATGCTTGACCCTTGGTTTGCCTTCCCTACACACTTTCCCACGTATATTTTCTCCCGATAAATATTCGCAGTTTATTGGCACTATATATATCGCTTGCCTTCTTTTTTATGTCAACACTGCCATTGGCGGCGGCACCGTGTCTGCGATCATAATTCTTTTTTTTTTTTTTTTTTAGTCAAGCCTGTCCCTTATTTACCTCTGTGCCCGCCGTACACTACTTGACGTCACATATGCGTATTTGAAGGTCCACAGAAACTCCATCCTTAACCTCTGCTGTTAACAATGGCAACTTCACTCTAAGGTTTTGGAAAGTTCCTCCATGCTTTTTCATAGAATTCACAAAGCCCTTCACTATTCCCAGCTTACTATACAGGCGTGGAAGCAGAAGAGGATGTTATTTGGATCTACTAGAAGCTCATTTTCAACACATATCTCCCGGAATTTAGATTTATTGAAGGCCATTTATATTTTATGTAGTGAGATTTCCTATCCTGGGAATCCCATGAACACAGAAAATAGCAATACTTAGTGCAGCCTATCTTCATTCCCAGGAGTACAAGAATAGCTTTTAAGTCGCCAGGGATCTGTCATTTGTGATCTTCGTATTTAATTGACTCTAGAAATAATATCAACTCCTGTAAGACTTCTTCATGTGAATGAAATGTCCAATAGGGTGGAGCGAAAAAACTTTTTTTCGAAATTGCCTGAGTTATTATATGGAACGACCTCACATTGCCTGAGCCATTATATGGTGTCCAACTAGCTAAAACCAATTGTCTCCAAATTTCAGCTTAAAATATTGACATCTTGAGGCTCCACACCTCAAGTGAATATTTATATTGGCTTTTTTTTCAAGTTTTTAACGATTTTTATGTAAAAAATATTTTTTAAATTTAATATTTTACTAAATAATTAATTAATTTGTAAAATAATATTAATAATTTACTTTCTCATTAATAAATAGTTTTACTGAAACGTGACTGCCAGATATCAGATCCAAAAATGCAGTGGCGTAGCCAGAAAGTTTTCATGGGGAGGTTATGACTACTGCAACTCACATATATGTATATGTGTGTGTGATAAAGGAGTGAAGAATATACATTTTGTATGGCAAAAAAATTCTCATGGGGGGGGTTGTGACCCCCCCCCTATCCCCCCCCTTGGCTACGCCCTGCAGAAATGTCTTTTTGTACATAAAAAAACATATTATACTCTAAAATCTACTAGATGGCAGCGCGTGTTCTAATCTGATAACTATTTTATCATGACCTAATAAGGCATGTCACTTATATTGTGTGGAATGATTCGTTTTTGCGATTGCCTTTGTTTCAACCACTTGTTTCTAATTTTTAAGATTGAAGCAATACGTTTTATTAATTTTGATATATAAATGGCATAATAATACGGAGTTTTGAACTTAAATATGACAACTAGAACTGAAACCTTTTTGTAGTGTTTTCGGAATTCCAGTACAATTGAAAGAGACAGTGTTGCCGACGTATTCTGATTTAATGAAGCATTTCTTAATCACGAAAAATGGTATACTGTGGAATCAGGGAACAAGAAGGATCCTTCAGTAAAAGAGATCATCGAAATTGTTTTTTGGACGTTGAAAGAATTTGAAAGAAAGCCTCCTTGCCTGTGCTAAGTCACCAAGAAGTAATTCCCCTTATTAAAAATTATAATGAAAAGATACGATCACAACTTAATTCTACACAAGTAACGCAATCTTTGTACGCCATATACTTCTTGGAAGAAAGGACAAAACTATAATGCAAGAAAAGAAGGGAAACTCGTTAGATAACGACTGTAACTGTGGAAGAGCATATTGTTATGTTGTCAGAACCTGGTTCTGTGTACATAGACGCATGTGATTCCAGAGTCAGGCTCCAGTGCTGATATTACTTGCAGCATCATCAACTTCGTTACACAGAAAGAGATTACATTTTCGGATCTTGTTTCCTTTGGGTGCGATGGAACGAAAGTCAACGTTGGGAAGAAAAATGGCGTAGTTAGACGGCTTGAAATCTTTCTCGGCCATAAATTGCACTGGTTTTTATGCTTATTGCATACTAATGAACTACCTCTTCACCACCTTTTCCATAAGATTGGTGGGAAAACATCTAGTCCACACCAGTTTTTTGGAACAATAGGAAAATCTCTGGAAACGCACGAAACCCTTACTGTGACAAAATTTGTTTCTATTCCTGTTTCTCTGCCTGAAATTAATAAAAAAGACCTCAGTACAAAACAAAAGCACCTCTTCGATATTAGCAGTATGTTCGGGACAGAGCCATCCTGATTTGGCAAACAGAAGTCCAGGAAGGATGTCTCATTCAAGCTGGCTCACTACAGCGAACAGAATACTGCGCCTGTACGTGTCGACTGCCGAACGAACAGAATGCTTCAAACTCCTAGTAGACTATATGATGAAAGTTTACGTGCCATCCTGATTTGAAATAAAGAAAATCCCAGGAGCTACTCATAGAGCATGGAATGATGAAATGAGGTTCATTCTTGCCGGAAGATTTTAAGTCAATCGTTTATGAAGTTAGTTATTCAGAGGAACTCTTATTCTGCTCATTCTGAAAATATTCTGTTGGCAATGCTGTTTGATGAACGATCAGATATTCGAGAACTTGGCCTAAGAAGAATATTGAAAGTAATAAAAACTGAATGGGAGGGACAAAATACGCCAATTTTATCTTCCAAATATAAATTTCGAAGCAGAGGAGTATTTTCAGATGATTCACTGGGATAATCCTTTGGAACCACTAGCTACCATGAACCTCAGTGACGAAGACGTAGCAAGTATGATCAGAAACGGTTCACAATTTGAAATAGAGAAGCTTCCTTTTCATTCTCAAGCTGCAGAGAGGCCTGTAAGACTACTAACACAAGCATCATTGGTAACATGTGGAGCAGAAGCCAGAGATGGATGCATTCGTTGTGGAATCAAATCACGAAAGGAACTTCCAAAGTTTGATACCAAAGTTAATTATTTTGCCGGGAGAGTGGACTCCAAAATT
The DNA here is from genome assembly GCA_038373885.1 of Cheiracanthium punctorium. Lineage (NCBI taxonomy): Eukaryota > Metazoa > Arthropoda > Arachnida > Araneae > Cheiracanthiidae > Cheiracanthium > Cheiracanthium punctorium. The sequence continues at coordinate 8,765 of JAWZYV010003067.1, forward strand.
GAAGACTGGTTAAAGTAAAGGGTTTTATTAGTCAATAATACTCGAAATGTAAATTTGATATCATTTCCTTTTCTGTATTAGTGTGCTTTCTAAATATTAATTGTCTTTAAAAATGAAGTAATATGTAAATATTTAATAGCTATGTATTCAAAATATACCCAAAAACTTATGACGCTCGGTTGCAAGTTAGTGACTTTTTATTTTTCTTTCTTTTTTAACGGCAATGTTTTACTATTTCTTTTTAGTAGTTAGAACTGTTTTTGAGTCAGAAAATAAAGTTATCGTAAACATTAAAATTAAATTTAAAAAATTGATTTTTTTACTTTTTACGTTACCATCCTTTTCTTTGAGCCCAGTGTGGAACCTGAAGACAATCAGTGAATGGACTGCAATTTTTTTTCTGTGACTTTTTTGCCAAACAGCACCATTTGTTGAGTCAGGCGATATTAAAATCAAGAAAAATTTTTTTTGCCCATTTTCACTCCACCCTAATATCCAACTAAGCTTGAAATAGCCTACAAACAACCTCCACTTTAAGCATCAGTTATATTTAGGGACATCAGACCGTTGACATCAATACTAGCAATCAAATATTTTTTTTTTCAAAGAAATTTGTGACGAGTCCTGTACTTTAAGATCTTGACTTCTGGTTGGCGTAGTAGATGCGACTGCTTCAGTCTTAATGCCAGAAGTTGGGTTTTCTAGATTGGCAAGTCAAGATCTTTCACGAGATTACTCAATTCTGTCTGATTTAATTTGTGGGGTTCATTCAAATCGTTTGCTACGAAATTTGGATCATGGGATGTCGTAGATCTAGTGACTTCTTTTTCTTCAGCATCATCATTTACAATCTCAATTTTGAGGGGGTTCAGAATTTGGCAGATTAATCGAGTGAGGAATGGTTGGTATTGCTGATAGAACGCACGGATACTGTACGACCCACAGTAATCATAAATACCAACCATAGTGAAATTTTATTACAAATTGGTTCTGTATCTTGAAAAAAAGAGCTAATCTCAACTTTTTATTGTGATTTTCATGTTCAGCGAGACTAAGTACATCGGAAATAACCATGTTTGAGCTCGATACATTCGGGCTATCGGGGTGTTGGTTAGTGTGATTAACACAAGTAGAGGAAGAATTAGACATATTAAATTAAGCTTCATCACAGAAAAAGAGCATCATCAACGTACACAGCTGCTAAAAGTACGAGAGACTGCTAAGAAATTTAAGTAATGAATCCCATTATCAAGAGATAAAAGAGTGAGAAGAAATTTTAATAGCAGGAAGCACATAGTGTAAAAAGCAGAAAATTTTGCTGGTAAGTATGATTAGAGAGAGAATGGGGGATTAAAGATGTAGAAAAGGGTTTGCGGAAAACAGAAGTAGAGAAACCGTTGGGCAAGATTGCAATTCTAAGAAGCAAGAACATCTACAAAAGGTAAAGAACTGTTACTCTCCTCTTCCAAAGTAAACTTGATGCACGAGTCAACCGCATTAACAATCGAAAATAAGTTAGAAAGTATCGCAATTGGAATCCTGTCCACCCTGTTTTTTTGCTTTCATATTTCTTTCGATTGGTAACTTGCTCTTCGCTTGTGTTTACTATTTTATTTCTTTTCAGTTCCCTTGCCCAATCTGTAAAGGAATCAGTTCGCTACTGCAGAAGATCGAAATTTTTTCTATCGCAACAGCTGTATGGCCTAACAAGTAAGTTTTATAATGTTCAAAATTTTTAATTATTTTAGTTAGTAATTTGTTTAAATAAACCAACAAAAGTTAGTAATTTGTTTAACAAAGACCCCAAAGTTAGTAATTTGTTTAAATAAACCAACAGAGGGAACGACTTCCCTCTGTTCCGTGTGATGAAGGGCTTTGACTGAGGAAGACCGAAAGAATTTTTGGTCGAAACGTACGTATCAACTTTCATCTTAACATCTTATCATTATCTTAACATCTTATGTGTGTTTTTGCACAAAGTTTTTTATTTATTTTATCCTTTAAGGCTGTTCTTCGAAAGAAAAGAACTCTGTTTTTAGTCTTGGTACACAAATTGAAATAAACTAATAGCACCATGGTCTCCAAAAAATTCCAGATGGTTCTTCATAATCTGTTTTACACACCGCGATAAGCGAAAACGCTGTGGCTTTTGTGAAATTTTCAGAAAAAATTCTTAAACATAGATCTGAGCTGCAAGATTTTTCGAAGAGTGACACGCTTTGCGAAAATTTCCGATTTTTAAGAATTTTTTCTAAAAGTTTTGAAACTGATACAGATTGGCCTGTCTTCGCAGTATGTAATACAGCTTGTAAAGAAACAGTTTCAAAATTTTGAAGTGCCTGGCATAATTAGTCCATTTCTAATTATGTACCAAAATCACATGATTTTTTCGAATAACACCGTTAACACCAGTATTTTTAGTGTTTTTCCTGTTCACTTTTTGTGGTTAGAATGACATTTGGTTTAAATGATTCAACGAATGAATTTTCGTTTAGATGCTTTAATGAGATGGAGAGTTGTTTTTAGGAGTGCATCACTAGGGTTGTGCGTCCCACAATACAATCTGGGGTGGCGTTATAAAAATACCACAGGGCATACATTTAACCACGTTAGTCCCTAGGCAAACATATGTGGACATTTTTCTTTTTATTCTTAAAACGATTCTTTAAGAATTTTTTGTCGTTCTCGATGGACGTACATATTGGTCGATGCTTTAATTTTGAATAAATGATGTTAAGGCATGTGAATATACAAATCCTATACACTAACACAGGAATTTTATTTTTGTTTGCCGTTACACAAAAAAATATTTGAATGTTAGTGAAATTTCTCAAGTCGAATTTGTTAATAATTTTTGCTTATTTGCGAAATTCAAATAGCTGAAAAGAACATGTAGTCATCCTTTTCTTTTAAAAGTGTCTTGTCAGTCTTCCATTGTGGGTGATAACAACTTTTTACTACTGAAACTGAGATTGGGAATGAAGCTTTTATTCGGAAATGTGCTTTCTACTGGTCATTTTTAAATGTAATAGGTTTTTATCAAAACAATTATGAGATTGCTCTTTAATTTGACGTGAGGATTTTTGTCTGGTCTGATGAGGTTAAAACATATTTTTGATTACATTCTGACAGCTGACCACTTTTAAAATACTGATTGTATGTTATTTAAATAAACAATTATATTCTTTAAGCTAATAATATTTTCTTAAATTGAAATTCGGAACAATGTGGAAGAAATTCGAGTAGTTTGCTAAGATATAAATGCTAAATTCTTGCTGAAATATTATGTCCGGCACATCCTTCCTTTTTGGAGAAATGCTATCGTAAAATTCAGAATAATGCTACTATTTAAAAGCAGAGATTGCTACTAGAATTTAATATATATATATATATATATATGTGTGTGTGTGTGTGTGTGTGTGTGTAACGGAAACTTAACCTTAAACTTGAAAAGTAAAACTTTTGGTCTTAACGATATTATATGTGAGACGTTTTTAAGAATAAATACTACTGTTATTTTTACACATTAGTTTTATTAGAATCGTAATCAACGTTCATTGAATGAAAACGGGAGAGAAAGCTTTTAAACAAATTGAATACACTAAGTTTAATGAAAACAAAGAAATTCCCTTTCTTTACGTACAAAAAAAAAACGATAAAAGGATTTCTAACTTTAATAGGAGAAAACAGTTTAAGAACAATTCTTATTATTTCAATTTTCAGTAAAGTGGCATGAATAAAATAAATGAATTCAGTTCCTAAAATTGAATATACTGATTTCAAGAAATATTTTAATTCAAATTATCTTCTAGGAGAAAATTCACATTACTGAATATCAAAATAAACATTTAACCCATTTGTGCCTGGATATTTTTGCGACTTTCTTCGATTTTTAATGATAACAGAAATAATAGATAAATTTCTGATGTCAACTTCTTGAACAAGGGATGATTTCTTTTAAAATCATTATGCATAAAAATCGATATGTCAACATCTTACTTCGTCATGCTAAAATATTTTGTAGTGTTCAGGCTCAATACTCATGAACAAAGGCTAGGGGAAAAAAATAATGTTTTCGACTAATAGCGAAAATGCCGTCCTGAAAAAGGGACACTAGGCATAAATGGGTTAAATATAAAAATATTTTACCTTACGCTTAAAGTTTTTACGCGTTCAAACGTTATGCATTTTGAAAGTTTGTTCCTCTTTAAAAAATATATGAAGGCGTTTTTTATTATAATACTTAGTTTTTATCTGTAATTTATTTTGCAGTTAGCTTTATATAGGGCGTACCACAAATTCGTGTACCGACTTGGAGGAAAGATAACATTCGTAGGAGGAATGCTTCGATGACCGAAGCATCAGCAATGGATATTCATGCTTTTGCAGATTTTATGACTCTTAAAAAATGTTCATTCTGTTTTCTCAAAAAAAAGAAAAAAATGTCAAGAAGAGTTAGATAATTTGGGGGACAGGACTGCCAAGACCAATCCAACTGATTCAATTGTACAGTCAAAATGGTCACGTACGTTCCTTGATTAATATGGTAGCATCTCATCATGCTGAATCCACATTCTGCGTTGCACATAAGCATGAGATTGAGCATCCTCTAGCACAATGATTGCAGTACTCACTCTCTTCGAACGCAAACGAAATACAGCAAAGTCCAAGAAACTTAAAAAAAATAGTAACTAAGCTGCGAGCAAGCTGTGTTATGTAATCTGCCATGATCTCTCACCTTTGATGTTAGAATGCTAAGACAGCACTTTTTCTAAATAAATTTACATTAAATCAAGATAGTGGTAGTGCAAGAGAGTCTTCTTCGGGATTGTTTTTGCACTTTAAAACGAGATGTAAACAAAGTTTTTTTTTTTTTTTTTAAGCAAACTTAGTGGTAAGTGCGTAGTTCTTAAAACTCATTTTTTTTACACGCATATATAACTTGACTATTCGTATCCGGTGACAAGTTGGTTCGTCATCTTAGTAAATCTTGTTCCGAGAGAATGCTGTTTCTCACCGGCTTCCTCGACACTGAAATCTCTCAGCTTCTAAATGGAATTTAAAATTAAGATGGTTACAAATAGGGTCGGCCCTAGGGCAAGTGGTGCCCCCTGCGAACGTAAGAAAGACGCCCCCTTCGAAGCAGGCACCCTGACGCGATGCTTAGTTTACATTAAACCATATCATTGAACTATCAGAAATAACATGGCTTAAAGATAAAAACCTACCAATAGGTACAAATTATTTTAGTCCTGTATTAATTCTGAAGAGCTTCTGAATACATTGGCCGTTATCAAAAAACGGAAATGAAAAAATAATTAAGAAAATCTGAAACACTTACAGATTTTAAATACGATCTAAGGTGTAATAGCTTATCCTAATCCATGCGTCTTCCCTGTATCCTTATACATGTGCGTGATTAATCAAAATTGAAATTGATATTTCTAATATCCTTTTT
>JAWZYV010003068.1:0-124319 GCA_038373885.1 Cheiracanthium punctorium
AACAGCAATATATTAACAATCAATATATATATAAATAGGAAAAGTTTGGTACAATGCAAAATGGCATTATTCATTAATTTTGCATGTTCATTTAAATGGAGTAAGTCAGTCCAGTTCTTATTCCTGCTGGTTTTTTTGTAAATTAAATATGTGTGTTTTTGTGTGTGTGTGTGTGTGGGGGGGGGGCGTGTGTATGCATGTGCGTCTATGGGCACCCTCAGCAGAAGTTTAAGCGCCCTTATACTTTTCGTCTAGCTACGGCCCTGCCTTGCACTAGAATGATAATTTTCGAAATTTTTTTGAGAATAAAAAACATTTTTTTTCAAATTCGAGCCGTGCCGGACGGTGTCCAGATTATCCTGTCTCCCCCTTGGCCCGTCCATGGTGCGTGTTTTGCGAAGGCAGATACCACGTGCGGATAGGGGCAGATGGAATCCTAATAGAAAAACTTCGACTTTTCTACCCACCAGTTTGATAGGGGAAAACACGCGCCCGCGCAGGGAGAAATGCATCAGAAGATGGGTTCATGGGGAAAAGTACTTGAACATTTTAAAGCAAGGATCGCACTGCCTATTTATTAATCGTGCGGTCTGTTCACGGTTTTTTTTTCTTTTGGTAATTGAAATGAAAAATTGTTGTCACAAATGTATTTATTATATATTATGTATGTACACTTACAAGTTTTTAAGCATCGGTTACATGGCCAATTAATTGTGCAGTTTGTTCGCTCTTTTTTTCCTTGTTTTTGATAATTAAAATTAATCATTTGATTTGATTTGAGATTTTTGTTAATTGAGACCCTTAACCAGGAGGCTGTCGTCTCGATTGTTTCCGAAGAGAAATTAATAATAGTTTATTACTTATATATAAAAATATTAGTGGCGTGGCTCTGGGGGGAGGGGTTATAATCCCCATGAGGAATTTTTGTCTGACAAAGTGCATTTTCTTCACTCATACACAACGTATGTATACAGCACATTACGATACACGAATTGCAGTAGTCGTAACCACTCCTCCCTCTCCCTCCCCCCACAAAATTTCTGCCTACCCCACTGGAAAAAATAAATAATTTTTACTTACTATGTACAATAACTTATACTTAATAATGATTTTAGGTCACAACTATTTTAATTAATATTGCAATGGCCACTAACTTTATTAAAAAGGATGTCAATAAATAAAAAGAAATAAATGAAATTACAAACCACTTTCTAAACATGTTCATACATTTTTTTTTTCATTTTTAAAATAATGGTTACGCTTTTTAACGTGCGTCTCTAACAAGTCTCTTAAAGTTAGTGTATCCTTCTCCTTCTGTGTCAATCGTTGCATTTGGGAAAATCGGGAAGCAACGACTGTGAGAGTTGAGGAATTCAGAATATTGCCATAATCATAGAGAACTTGACGCCAGAATTATTCAAACTACTGTTGTAATTGCATATATTAAGTCTTTCATGCAGAATCAATATAAATGGGTCTTTGGTACAGCTGAGACCCAACGTGTGCGTTTCGGGTGTCGGGGAGCAACGACGATCAGGGAAGGGGAATCGTAACCATTGACGTTTTAGTTCGATAAGAGGAACATATACGATAATAATAAGATACGATAGGATAGGTAAATAAGATAGTTCCAACACCTGAGATGAAGGTATAATTCGCTCAGTACCTCGTTGTGATTTTACTTTTATTTGGAAAACTATAAGACTTATTTCGAGGTAGAAGGAAACTTACTTTTTACTAGAATTAAAGTTGGTTTATTTTTATTTATTTATTTATTTTTCGTTTTATAAAACTAGAAATTATTCAATTTACTAAACACATACTTTCGATGTCCTCGGGATCATGTGCAATAGTCTCTCTCAATCACCTGTCTCCAGCACCGGCTTGATTGTAAATAAATTGTTTAATGCAATTAATCAAAAGATAGAAAATATTTGAGTGTATCCCAGGACCAGTATTTTTTATAGGGTGCCTATACTGCTGAACTTTTAACGCAAACAAGGTTAGGCAACCATCTTGTTTACGCAAAAATTCACGAGCAATAACTAGTTTTTGGAGTTTGTGCAATAATTGAGGTTTGTTAAAAAATAGTCTGCCAGGAATGTAGCGAGTGTAGTATTTAAAGTACTTTAACACGGAGCAAACAAAATAGCTCTCATAAATTACACTCTAACGGCAGAATGAAAATATAACTTATTGCCTTTGTTTGTACTGCTACCTCTTATCGAACAGAAACGTCCGTGGCAGCGATTCTCCTTGCTTGATCGTCGTTGCTCCCCGATAGCCCAAACGCACACGTTGCGTCTTAGCGGTACCAAATACCTTGATGCTGTATGAAAGACTCAATATGTGAAATTACAACGGTAGTTTAAATAATTCTGGCGTCAAGTTCTCTTAAGATTATGATAATAATATTCTGAATTCCTCAACCCTGATCGTCGTTGTTTCCGGATTGCCCAAATGCAACGATTGGTACAGAAGGGGAAGGATACACTAACTTCTTTTAAGAGACTCTTTAGAGACGTATTTTGAAAAGCGTGACCATTATTTTAAAAATGAAAAAAATGTATGAACTTTTTTAGGAAGTCGTTTGTAATTTCATTTATTTCTTTTTATTTATTGACATCCTTTTTAATAAAGTTAGTGGCCATTGCAATATTAGTTAAAATAATTCGGACCTCTAGTCATTATTAAGTATAAGTTATTGTATATAGTAAATTAAAAAGTATTTATACATATATGAGTGTGTGTGTGTGTTGTGCGCGTGTGAAGAAAATACGTTTTGTATGACAAAAAAAATCCTCATTGGGGGGAACCCCCCCTGTACCTACGCCACTGATATATTCATATATATATAAATAATAAATACATTACTATATGGACAATACATTACTTTATATGTGTGTAAATACATATATGCACACATATATATGTATTTATTAGAAATATATAATAAATATATTTGTAACAATTATTAATTTCAATTACCCCCCTCCCCCTCTCCAAAAAAAAAAAGGAAAAAAAACGAGAACAGACTGCACAATAATTGCCGACGCTTAAAAAGGTCTAAGTATACACACATAATATATAATAAATACATTTGTAATAGCAATTGTTCATTTCAATTACAAAAAGAAAAAAAAACGAGAACAGATCACACACGCTTGCTTAAAAACGTGGAAGTCCTTTTCCCCATGAACCCATCTTCTAATGCATTTCTCCCTGCGCGCGCTCGTATTTTCCCCTGTCAAACTGGCCATTGTCAAAATTCCATCTACCCCTATCCGCACGTGGAGATACCTGCCTGAAAGGACAATTCTTCCTCGGAAAACCTGTTTCTCCACCCCCCACCCCACCCCGCCCGCAGCGCGATTTGAAGCTGGATTGGAGAAAGCGTTCTTTCATTGAGCACTGCAGCAACTAGGTAGTCAGTTGGGGAGCTTCAGTATCATTTCTTCCGAGTTACAAGTAACGCGGCCGGCCAGCTCGCTCTTGACAGGATTACTTCCACGAAGTGAGAGAGGTTTCGAGACCCACCCGTTTTCGCAGCACCATCGATGGATTTTCGCGATCTCCAGAACCACTTGCAGTTCCTCGTCCAGCATGGAACGAGGGACACAGCGGAGGAACACAGTTGGAGGTGGAGGGCAGTGGTCGAAGCCATGAGCCGGACAGCTGCCGACTCCGTGGACTGGGAATCGGTGGTGGCCATGTGCTCCACGCTTCTGGACGCTTTGCGGACTGGGTCGTGCCAAGACCGGGACATCGCCCACAAGATGTGCATAGTGTCCTGCCGCTTCGTGTACGAAAACTTTTCTGGTATGCCATATGTGCAAGGCGCACACTTTTATACGGAGGAGAAGCGTCGAGCGTATACCAGTCGTGCAAAAAGAAGGGTTCTGGCACCGGCTAATTTCAGACGTCTCCACGTGTGGGATTCAATGGAGGACTACCATGAAAGAAACTTGTGTAACCACCTACAGGGATACAGAACCGTGATCGAATCGATCACGACGACTATGGATCTAGATAACTGGCGTCTTCTCAGCATTCTGCTGCAGTACGGATTTTGGAATGGCCTGGTCCTACACCCACAACGTGGATATCAACTGATCTCCCTGCAAGAATTGTTTTACTACCCTCACTATTTCAAAGTCATTTGGTAAGCCTATAAATCATTTTCTTTCTCATTTTCATTGTGGGAGGGAATCTGGATCAGGGATCGTATATAAATATCATGATATTTTAAAAAATATCCAACATTTCGATTTACATCAGTCATTTTGATATATATAGGATATTTTAATAACGAGTTAATCTTACTGTTGATAAATATTACCGGAAAGGATTTAAAGATTGTAAACATAAAATATTTCTAACAACTTTTCATCAAATAAAGTAGTAGGCAGAAACAACTTTCTCAATGACTAAATATGTTCCACGTGCTCACCAAAATGCAAAACGCAAGATTCAATTCAAATGTCAAGATAATTTTCTTTCTACTTTTTACTTTATTAAGAGTCATTTCAAATTCATAATTAAAAAATCATAAAAACTTTCCAACAAGATTGAAAATTGTTTATAATTTCGGCAGGGTTGGGTTTTGACGTCAAAAACTGGTTATTGACATGACATGTCAAAAACATATCTAAAAGTGTCTAAAACTGCCAAAAACCTATACGTGTTATTTTTATTAGTCATTAGTCACATTTTGTTTGAAATATCAAATTACAAAATTAATTAAATTAAAATTACATACCACCATTCAAATTACTTGTCATGCTAAGATTAAATATTGAAAATGGTATATAAATATGTTTTTGAAAGTACTTTTTATGTATTTTTTCTTCCAAAGATCAGCTTGTTTGAAATTTATGAATATAAGTAATTAGTTGACTACCACTATGTTATGATTTTTAATTTTTTTTTAAAGGGAGCTTTGGTAAAGCTAAGTCAATATTCAATTACTTAATCATAAGTTGCCTAAACATTATTGATGTTTCTTTTTCTGTATAATATAATCCGCTATTAATACTACTCCGTATCATATTACAAAATAAATATTCTCTGGTAAGTAAATTAATTACAATATGCACTCAAAATAATGATTGGCTATTATCAATACACTCAACATTTTCTGATACTATTCATTTTGTTATGTTAAATTCATTTATTCAGGGCCAGACAATAACATTTTGTTTTGCCCAGGGCACTTTTAAAAGGGCACTTTTGCCCCTATATATAGCTAGCACACCAGGGCACTTTTGCCCCTATATATAGCTGGCTCAATTTATTTTGCCCATATATATATATATATATATATATATATACTTACAATAATACAGCTAGTAAATCACTAATAAAAATACTAACTTCTTTGCATAATTTATATATTAAGGCTAATTGCAATTCCATATCAATTAGTAATAGTTATGAGCTAAAAAACAAAATTAAAGATTTATATTCTATATCTTCCATATCTACATATGACTTTAAAGATCTATTTAATAACAACCATTTAGATGTCTCTACAATACTATACTTGATCTTTTTAATAATAGCATACATAGTCTAAATCTACCATCACAATATTCTATTACTTATTTCAAAAATCTACTTAGTTTATATTATACAATAACTATATACTACACAATAATAAACTTTACAAACAGGTCTTAGGTATACCACAAGGTGGATCTGCTTGTTTAGCTGATCTTTATCTATTTAATTATGAGAAACATTATGATAACCCCTCACTTATAATATATAGGTGCATAGATGATATTATTGTTATACCTACAGATTACTATATTTACACAGATAAATTGCCTATTACTTATCCTGATAATTTAGAATTAATTAAAAATCCTCTAACTAATAACTGTATTAATTTTCTTGATATGCAACTAATAATAAATAATGATAAGAAACACACGTTTAACATATATAATAAAAGAGATGATTTTCCTTTCAATGTAATTAGTTTCACAGATTTTACCTCATGCATGCATATATCTGTATTTAGAAATATTATAGCTAATCATCTATATAGAGTACTGTCTCTTTGTACGAGTAATTTTAAGTCTGATAATATATCTTCACTGTATTGGGTATATTGCTTTAAGATACAATTACATAAGAAAATTTCTAAATTCGATTCTATTTCATAGTTGCAATTAGTATTTCTATAAACATGTGCCCTTTCTGGGAATTCTTGGTTGGAGAGGTTGGGGTTTGGTAGCTGGCTTGCTTATAAAATTAAAAAAAATCGATAAAATTCTGGCTTTTTAGTACATGTTTTATTGAAAAAAAAAAAAGACCAATACTATGAATTTACTTTTGCTCTTGTTTATTGAAAAAAAAAATGTACAAATAAACTAATGATCACAGGTATCATATAAATAAATGCTCTTCTTTTAATTAATATAATCTCTGAAATATCTCTTGCTTGTTTATAATATTAAAAAAAAAATTTCGATAAAATTCTGGCTTTTTAGTACATGTTTTATTGAAAATAAACCCCAATACTATGAATTTACTTTTGTTCTTGTTTATTGAAAAAAAAATGTACAAATGAACTAATGATCACAGGTATCATATAAATAAATGCTCTTCTTTTAATTAATATAATCTCTGAAATATCTCTAGGCATATAATGCGAATAGTGAGCTATTTAAGTAGTTAGATGTATTCCTTTAAAATATTATAACCCTAATATATCTCGTGCCAATATTTCTTCTTATTAATAATAATATTTATTGTTTATTTTAATTTCTTTTTTTTTTGTTAACTTTTAATTTTTACCAGATTGTTTTAATTTACTCTATTGAATTTTATTTCTTTATTTTATTATTATTGTTGTTCTTATTATTATCTTACTAACTCTTACTTTTTACTTATTGTTCAACTTTTCTCCAATTTTTTCCTTTTCAACTGGCAACAGCTACATGGTTGAGCCATGTTTTCAGGCTTAATGCTTTTGGTCTCTTCATCTCCATTTTTTCTTCAAAATTAATTTTTTTCTGGGTATGTCTTCATGATTACCTTTTACTTTCTAACAGGATAGCCCCCCCCCCCGTAGTTACATATTTAGCTTTCTTTGAGCTAAGTAACTACATTGAAATCCTGTTATTTTGTTTTTTAATTTGGTAGTAAGTATTCGGCTCGTGGGGCCTGACGAGTATAGCCGATACTTGCTACCCATTGTTTTACTCCATCCAATTCCATTTTAATTTTCTTTTTTACCATTGTTTGGATTTTTATTTATTGGATATATCTACTTCCTTCTATTTCGCATACGATTTAGTGTTCCTTGTATATTTATACTACGATACTGCTGTAGAATGATTCCTTGATTCGTAAGTTTAGCCTTTATACTACTATATATATATATGCTTCTATCTATATATATATATGCTACTATACATATATATATGCCCTTATGCTTCTAAAGATCTAATCGACAATAGTATTAAATATCATAATTTTTGCAAAATATATAATTGTATTTATAAAATTACTTGCACTATCTGTAACATGGCTTATATTGGACAGACTCGTAACCCGTTACACATACGCATTAACCTGCACCGTAATAACGTAAAAAACTATCTATCCAATAGTCATCTTACCAATGTAGAATATGCTCACTTTCACTCCCACGGTTTTGAAAATGTTATAATCGAAATTCTCGCAATACAGACCAATACTTCTGAACGGCTTTTCCTAGAATCACAATTAATCAATTGTCATAACACTTGTTATCTTTATGGTCTTAACCAAATAGTACATAATAAACACTTACATTATTATTCTACACAATCTGATCCCTCCAAGTATACTCCTATATATAACCTTTTAAATTTGTCCTTATATAAACGAACAAGTCGTTCTAAACGAGGAAGACATAAAGCTACTTCTACTACTATAATGTCATATAAACACATTCAGTCTGAGTTATACACCCTTAATAAAAGTTTTGAGGTTGACCATAATTGGCAAAAAATACGAGCCTACATTTTCTCTTTAAAGAAAAAACACCTCAAAGTATTATAAAGTTTTCACTTCATATACTTTTTCTGACCATTTTGCCCACTTGTTTTAGGATTTAATAGTTACTCGTCACAATGCACTAAATTACAATTTAATAGGTAACAATCGCAATAGTACTAAGCTAAATTCCACTTTTGTAATTAATTTCTCCAATCCTGTTTTTAATATGATTAACTTCAATAAACGTTTTTCGTCTCACTCTGACTCTTTCCCTTTACCACATCTCAGCCTAAAAAAATCTTTCAAATACCCTATACCTATGGGTAGAAAGATATTTAATTATAACTCTTTCTGTAGGAGCTTTGTACCCGATGATGAGGTGCCCTGTCTTTGTACCAGTGGTCAATATAATTCTTATGTTAATTCTGATTTTGGACATATAGTTACTGGAGATTTTTCTATTATCAAAGATCTTAAACTTCAACAGATCATGAAAAGAGGTACTTAGTTTAGGTTACCTACTAAATACAGTATTGGAGAAATAATAGATACTTTTACATATAATATAGACTTATATATATATAACACTTCAATTAAAAACAGTATACCTTCTGCCTTCTTTAATGAATGGAAATTTAATATTCTTGCTGACCTAAAAAAACAACTACTTTGTAAATTTAGATATACTAAAAATATAAAACTAAGTAATCAAATAACAGAGTTACAGAATAACTTTATCATAACTTATGTTGATAATTCTAGTAATGACTATGCTATAATATGTAAGCAGTTATATCACAATCGCTTAGCTTCATCCCTTAACAATAATCCTAATTTAAGTCTAACATCTATCTCTGAGATAACAATGAACAAAAAGATCTTAGCTTTCCACAAGTTACTTAAAATCAAGCATGACAATCTAAAATATCCTTACTTAGTGCTAATACCAAAGTTTCATAAAACACCACTAAAATTCAGAACTGTTACTATAGGATGTAACACTTATAATAATGTAGCAAGTAAAATATTACTAAAAATACTTACTTCTATGCATGATCTGTACATAAAATCTAACACTTCTTCTATATCTATAGGTAATAGCTATGAACTAAAAAATAAGATTAATGATTTACACAATGTTATTAACATATCAACTTATGATTTTAAAGACTTATTCAATAGTATACCACTAGACGACTTATACAATGTAATATTGAATCTATTTATACTTAGTAATAATAATATAACCCTGACTTTTCTTACATGGATACTATGTACTTCAAAAATCTTTTAAAGTTCATAGTCTATAATAATTACATTCTACATAATAATAAATTATATAAGCAAATTATAGGAATACCACAAGGTGGTTCTAATTCTAGTTACCTAGCAGACCTATATTTATATAATTATGAAAAAAATTACAATAATCCTTCTCTTATAATATACAGGTACATAGAAGACATAATAACAATAGCTACTGACAATACTTATAGTGATACTGACCACTTACCAATAGTTGCCCTAGAATTAATAAAAAATCCTAATGATAATAGAATAATAGTTTTTTTTTAGACTTACAAATTAAAATTAATGATGATAAGAGTCTATTCTTTAATATATTTAATAAAAGAAATGACTTTAATTTTCAGGTTAATGCTTTCACTCATTTTACTTCATGTATGCACACTTCTGTATTTAGAAATATTATCTCCAATCATAAATATAGAATAGAGTCACTATGTACCAATAGTTTTAAGGACAATAACTTAACTGACCTATATAAAACTGCTCTAAAATACAATTATCCAGGTAAATTTCTAACTTCAATAATATATCCTTTATGTAATTAAAAAAACTGTATGTCCTAATCAGAATATTGGTTGGTGAGGATGGGGTTAGTTGTTGGTTCTTTCTATAAATACAAAAAAAAAAAAAAAAGTCATAAAAATTATAAAATATGTATCTATATATTTTATACAAAAAAAAGTATAATTAAGAATAGTTCATTACTGGTACCCCCAGGTTACAAAATGACCCTAATTTTAGTCAGGTAACTTGCAGAAACCTAGCTATTATTGTTTTTTCGATTAAATTGAAATGTGTGTGCGGTGGTGGCGCCTGACAATAGAGCACACCATTTCAATTTTCCATTCCATATCCGAATCATATGGATACATGTGGTTAGGCTTAAAGCCACCTGGTCTCATTTGGCGCATTATTTCCAAATTTTCCACTTTTTCATTGGCTTTGAAGGCTATATTTATACACTTTTTTCGGTATAAGCTCGTTAATTGGCAACATGTGCTATCTGCTTTTTTTATTTTTTATTTTTCACATTATCAATAGATTATCTTGAGATTCCACATTACGTAAGTTAGGTATTCTATATTATATATATATATATACATACATACTTACAATAGTAGCTTATTATTATTATTTTGTATTTTAAGCAGCTTGTTGAACTAAAATTATGCTTGGAAATTTTGAACAAAATATGTAGTTTGTACTGCCAAAAATTGTCCAAAAGTTTACGCAAGTGCTAAAGTAAAAAATGAGGAAATTTGTAATATGCAATTTTATTGCAAAAAATAGTTTTACAATATTTTAGGACAGAATTTCAGGTTTTTGACACTTATTGTCAAAAACTATGTGAAAGAGGGGTTTTTGACATGACAGTTAAAACCATCAATTGTCAAAAACTTGCGAACTCTGGATTTAGGTTTTTCTGTCCGTCTGTCATTCCCGTAGGAAGGATTTTCTTTCGGGCAAGGGGGGGGGTCAATTATCTAACTATCATAAACATAGGTATTATTAGGTGCCATGTGGGGGGGGGCATGAAAAATGTCACCCATCCCCTCAGCCATTGCTAAGGTACAGTGATCATTTTTAAGATATACTGAAACTTTTGTATTAGGTTGTAACGAAAGTTCCCGCCACCGCAAACATCGTCAGCACACAGTTCGAATTGGCGTATTTGCTCATATTTTGTCAAACGATTTTTGGCATTTGAAAGAAAGAGGCTAACTTTATAACACTGTGTTGTGAAATCTGTAAAAAATATAGTTATCATTAAGTATAAGGTGTCCCAAATGGAACTATCACTCTAGAGGATTAGAACCATCATTTACTTCCATTTGTGTTGCAAAAAGTCAGCTACATAATATCAACAAATTATGAGTACAGCTTTAAGTACTATTGTTGTATCATGTGACTCTGTGCAGGTTTGGTACCGAAAGTTCAAAATCAGTTACCTAAGGAGTTAGAAGTTAGTTTTTCAGGCAGATATGGCGGAAAACTTTCGTTACAACCTGATATTTTAGTTCTGAAACAGTGAAATAAGCCTTCCCTAGGAGTGCAGAACCCCCACGCCCATCTTTAAAGTACTCATGTATAGGAGACTATTTATTGGTATAAGACTAGATATGATATTCATTAGCATTAAGTAAACCACTGCAATCCTTTAAAAGAAATGCAACAGTCCGAAATTTAGTTAAAGAAGCGGAGAGAAGAAACCTCCATCTTTGTGAATTTTTAAGCTTTTGCTTTTCTTGTTAAAAGAAAAGCATTGATATTCCCAACAGTACAAAGTGCTCCTTATTACCAAACCATATCAGTCCCTAAATGATAAACAGCTTTGATACAGTTGATTTTTTGCAAATTCTTTTATTAGTATTAACTAGCTGGTGCCCGCTCTTCGCACGGTAGGAAACAAAAGCTTTCCTCACATATGTAATTCGAATCAATTCCAGTGATGTGGAATCTAGAAAAAGCAAAATTATTTTACTCTTGACTCAAAGTTTGCTTCCATATGTACTAAACTGAGATCATTGCAATATAATGACAAAAACAAAACAAAACTATGCCAGTGTCATTCGCTATCAAAAAAGTGAAAGGTTTGACCGTTTGCAGTGACTCCCCACTTTCAAAATGTCTTACTTCCATATGTTGCTGTTTTTTAGGTACACGTTTTAGCTTTAAATACCTCAGACACTACATAAAATGGTCTTATTTTTAAATTTTAAAATAACTGCGCACCTGCTCTTCACATGTGAAGAAGCGAATATTTTACTAAAATATGCTCATAACTACATGTGATAAAACATAATTTCATTTTTTTTTAAATTTCAAGCAATCTCCTCTATTGCAATTATTGCGACTTATATTAAAGCAAATTAGACTACTTTTCGTTTAGTTACTTGTAAAAGAACCACCGAAAAGGGATGAACGGAGTATTTTTAATAATTTGAAATATTTATCAACGTGGTATGTTGTGATTTATTCATATAATCCTTACAAATCTGCTAATACTACCTAATACGTATATTAACCCCATGCAAAAACCCTTAACTGGTTAAAAATTTGTGACGCAGCATTTTACTTTATAGCTCTATGAATTTTAAATATGGGTCTTGAAAATAATGATATCAAATTTTGAGTGACGCCCTGCTGGGAATTTCAAAGATTTGTTTTTAAATTCCATTACAGTTACTTTCGTTTTATTTTCTAAAGAAGATTTACGCATTTATGCAATGCTTTTAATTATGAAATACACTGTGAAATAACAAAAAAACAACAAAAAAAAGTTGAGAACAACAAAAAAAATTGGAAAGCTAGCTGTAAATATAAGTGCCGCGAAGTTTTACGGTTGGTTGGTTGGGGCTGGCTGCGTCACTCGTAGAACTGTCGTTCTACATGATACTATCTATATTCTCTCCCCACTCTTTAGTGCTCAATTTAAAGAAACAGCTTAGATCAGCGTTTCTCAACCTGTGGGGCGAGCTCCCCAAGGGGGGACAAGAGCGTTTGCAGGGGGACCAAACCAAAGAGCAAGTAGAGGGGGACCAAACGAAAGAGCGAGAAAACCAAAGAGCAAGTAGTGATGCATATTTTTTAAAAAAGTAATTTTATTTATTCTCATTTTTGCTCTTAAAATAACCATTTTCGCTTAAAATGTTTATTCAAACTTTACTGATAACATTATTTTGTAGAAAATTCGACTAAATGTTCATTGTTAAAGATTAAAAAACTGGATGTATGCTGAAAAACGTGACGGGGGGGGGGGGGCTCACCGTAAGTTAACTTTTGTTAAGGGGGGGGGGCGAATTAAAAAGTTAGAGAACCGCTGACTTAGATTATTTGGCACAAATAGGACCTTTTTATGCTATGATGATTCTTTGTAATTTACGCATTAGCATAAACAATAATCATTTCACATTATAGCTTCCATTAAGGAAGGTCTCCATATATATTTAATTTGCATAATTCTTGTCAGATTGGCGTGTTTAGCACCGCAAAACATTTAATTTCACCGTGGTGTTAAATATCCAAGTGGTACCATATTTAAATATCCCATATAGCGAATCATCGTTCTGTCTCGTGATAAACATAGCGTAATCTCGAGGAG
Organism: Cheiracanthium punctorium; assembly: GCA_038373885.1. Classification (NCBI taxonomy): domain Eukaryota; kingdom Metazoa; phylum Arthropoda; class Arachnida; order Araneae; family Cheiracanthiidae; genus Cheiracanthium; species Cheiracanthium punctorium. The sequence goes on from JAWZYV010003068.1 coordinate 13,403, forward strand.
CTGTTTAGAATAGCTTTAATTGCGATAGGATGTTACATGTTAGCAGGGGCGTAGCCAAGGGGGTTGGGTAGCGGGGTCATAACCCGCTCCATGAGAATTTTTTTTGCCATACAAATATAGATTCTTCACTACATTATTACAAACACGTATACATGTAAATGAGTTATAGTAGTCATAACCCCCCCCCAAAAAAAAAAAAAAAAAAATTCTGGCTGCGCCCCTGCATGTTAGTATAGCAGAGTTTACAAATTTCACTCACTTTTTAATTTATGACGACACTGTTTAACTGCCGTAAAAGAAACCCGAGTAGTTGAGGGTGTTAGTGTGGTTAATTTGCACAGTAGTTTACAAACGGTATAATATTGAAACTTACAAAGAAGTAGAACAACTTTTGCTTTACATAGGACCACTGTGGAGGAACGAAATCCAAATAAAACTATACCCCCAACATGTATGTGCTAGGAAACAAATAGGGCTGCAGCATAGTTAAATGCCAAAAATAAAAAAAAGTAAATAGAAAAATTTTAATACACCGAGCTTGGTTTTTGTATCTATTAAAACGAAGAACATTTTCAGCAGCGTTAACTTCGATTTTTAAATAAGCAACGGATTAGAATACCAATTACAATAACAATCGTTAATTTCTTAGTTTATCGTAAGTTTTAATCAAAATATCGCCTCCGAATCGCCTATCGAATTTTGAAAGAAATCGTTTCGAGGTGCATAACTTCATGTTTAGAACTTTTTGAGTAGCAAATTTGGTGTTTCTAGGTGTAGCCGTTTGTCCGTAACGCCGCCGACATAAACCCACTCAGACATCATCTTTTATAATAAGTAGAGAAGGCTACAAGTTACACATAAGTTTGTGTTTTCCGAAATTACTAACGCCCCCATTTTCATAGGGGCATTTTCATAGGGGCATCACGCCCCCATTTTCATGGGGCCATTTTCATAGGACCTTTTTATGCTATGATGATTCTTTGTAATTTACGCATTAGCATAAACAATAATCATTTCACATTATAGCTTCCATTAAGGAAGGTCTCCATATATATTTAATTTGCATAATTCTTGTCAGATTGGCGTGTTTAGCACCGCAAAACATTTAATTTCACCGTGGTGTTAAATATCCAAATGGTACCATATTTAAATATCCCATAAAGCGAATCATCGTTCTGTCTCGTGATAAACATAGCGTAATCTCGAGGAGCTGTTTAGAATAGCTTTAATTGCGATAGGATGTTACATGTTAGCAGGGGCGTAGCCAAGGGGGGGGGGGTAGCGGAGTCATAACCCGCTCCATGAGAATTTTTTTTGCCATACAAATATAGATTCTTCACTACATTATCACAAACACGTATACATGTAAATGAGTTGTAGTAGTCATAACCCCCCCCACAAAAAAAAAAAAAAAAATTCTGGCTGCGCCCCTGCATGTTAGTATAGCAGAGTTTACAAATTTCACTCACTTTTTAATTTATGACGACACTGTTTAACTGCCGTAAAAGAAACCCGAGTAGTTGAGGGTGTTAGTGTGGTTAATTTGCACAGTAGTTTACAAACGGTATAATATTGAAACTTACAAAGAAGTAGAACAACTTTTGCTTTACATAGGACCACTGTGGAGGAACGAAATCCAAATAAAACTATACCCCCAACATGTATGTGCTAGGAAACAAATAGGGCTGCAGCATAGTTAAATGCCAAAAATAAAAACAAGTAAATAGAAAAATTTTAATACACCGAGCTTGGTTTTTGTATCTATTAAAACGAAGAACATTTTCAGCAGCGTTAACTTCGATTTTTAAATAAGCAACGGATTAGAATAACAATCGTTAATTTCTTAGTTTATCGTAAGTTTTAATCAAAATATCGCCTCCGAATCGCCTATCGAATTTTGAAAGAAATCGTTTCGAGGTGCATAACTTCATGTTTAGAACTTTTTGAGTAGCAAATTTGGTGTTTCTAGGTGTAGCCGTTTGTCCGTAACGCCGCCGACACAAACCCACTCAGACATCATCTTTTATAATAAGTAGAGAAGGCTACAAGTTACACATAAGTTTGTGTTTTCCGAAATTACTAACGCCCCCATTTTCATTTTTAGACCACGGGCTACAGTTAATTTCCAACATACGAGAACATTTTCTTTGCGGATAATGAATATGTTCTTAATTCTGAAATTTTATGCAGACGTAATTTTCTCTTGTGTGTGTGTGTGTCTGTCTATCTGTCGGCGGCGTTACGGACAAATGGCTGAACTTAGACACAGCAAATTTTGTACTCAGAAAGTTCTAAACATGAATTTGTGCACGTCGAAGCGATTTTTTCAAAATTCGACTTTGAATTCTTTTAATTTTATGTTTTATGCGATTTTTCGCCTTTTTTTCTCACCTAATGCTTACTAACGGCGGTAATTACGCTCGCAGCAAAATATTTACATCATCGGACAGAGAAGATTTTCTTTAAAAACAGTTTTTTTCTGAATATGCAGGATAGTTTGCAGATTTTTAGGGATATTTTATTTAAAAATGACATTTAACAAAAATTTCGAAAATAATTTTAAAACTGTCGCATCTTGATTTCTATCAGCTAGAACTCTTTCGTATTTTGGCAAACGAAAAAATTGTGAGTAAGCCCTCTTAAAATAAAAAGGAAAAATTGATAAATTAGGTGATTTTTTACGAATTTTAATGTAACATAATGATTAGAATTTAATAGCATCAACGCGTACTGTTTAACAGCATTATATAAATCAATCATGGCACGAGAATCATGTAGGGATACCTGAGAAAGAATTAGACAAACTGTGTTTTTTGAACCTATCGATACGCTTTTAATGGGGAACAGGATTTTCAAATCGCAAGAGAGGATCTACTCCGATCTGCTTCTCTGACGTCAAGTACTTTGAGATACGTAAAAATTACTCCACTATCTTACGAATTTATTCCCGCTCTTTCTTTAACACAAGGAGGTGATATTCTGATTAAAACTTACGATAACTAAGAAATTCACGATTGTTATTGTAAGTGGTATCCTAATCCGTTGCTTATTTAAAAATCGAAATGTTTTAACGCAGCTGAAAATGTTCTTTATTTAATAGCTACAAAGTTGGTTTTAAATTGCGATATATTAAAATTTTTCTATTTACTTTTTTTTTTTTGGGGGGGGGCATTTAACTACGCCGCAGCCATATTTGTTTTCTAACACATGCATGTTGCGGGTTTAGTTTTATTTTAACGTTGGATCACGTTCCTCCATAGCGGTCCTATGTAAAGTAAAAAAAAAAAAAAAAAAAATGCTTCTTTGTAAAGTTTCAATACTATACCGTCTGAAAACTACTGTGCAAATTAACCAGATTAACTGCCTCAACTACCCGGGTTTTTTTACGGCAGCTAAACAATGTCGTCATACATTAAAAAGTGGGTGAAATTTGTAAACGCTGCTATACTAACATTGACATCCTATCGCAATTAAAGTTATTCTAAATAGTTCCTCGAGATTACACTATGTTTATATCACGAGACAAAACGATGATTTGCTATATGGGATAGTTAAATTGGCACAGCTTGGATATTTTCCACCACGGTGAGTTGAAATGTTTTGGGGTGCTAAATACGCCAATATGACAAGAATTATGCATAAATTAAATATATGCAGAGACCTTCCTTAATGGCAACTATAATGTGAAATGATTAGTGAAATGATTAGTGTGCTAATGCGTAGATTACAAAGAATCATGATAGAATAAAAAGGTCCTATTTGTGCCAAATAATCTAAGCTGTTAATTAAAATTGAGCATTAAAGAGTGTGAAGCGAATATAGATAGTATTAATATACGTATTAGGTAGTATTATTAGATTTGTAAGGATTATATGAATAAATCACAACATATACCACGTTGATAAATATTTCATGAAATTGAAATTGTTATCTGTTTATCCTTTTTCGGCGGTTCTTTTATAAGTAACTAAAAGAAAAGTATTCTAATTTGCGTTTATACCCGTAATAGCGCATAACCCGTAATACTTTCAATGGAGGAGATTGCTTGAACTTTTTAAAAAAAATGAAATTATGTTTTATGACATGTAGTAATGAGCATATTTTAGTAAAATATTCGCTTCTTCACATGTGAAGAGCGGTTGCGCAATTATTTTAAAATTTAAAAAAAAAGATCATTTTATGTAGTGTCTGAGGTATTTAACGCTTAAACGTGAACCTAAAAAACAGCAAAATGTCGAAATAAGACATTTTGAAAGTGAGGACTCACCGAAAACGGTGAAAATTTTCACTTTTTTGATAGCGAATGACACTGTCATAGTTTTTCTTGTACCATTCTATTGCATTGATCTCAGGTTAGCACATATGGACTCAAACTTTATGTCAACAGTCAAATAACTTTGCTTTTTTTAGATTCCACATCACCTTAATTAATTCGAATTACACATGTGAGGAAAATTTGTTTCCTATCGTGCGAAGAACAGGCACGCAACTAGTTTTAAATAAATCAAAAAGGCTGCTAAGAATATTTGCGTACTGTAGTAATACAACACTTCATTTTAAAAAAAGTTTCTCGAGGATAATGAATATCTTTAAAATTCAAAGAGTAGTAGTGAAATGTAAATTTTTAGAAAAAATTTAAAAGAATAAACAAACTGAATTAATAAAAGCAATGTAAATTAAATTAATGGTTTTATTAAAAATAAGCAAAGAAAGTTTTTATTTGCATAAAAAATATATATAGGGATTTGGGGGGGGGGTGTCAGGTCAGTGGTGATCTTTCTCTGCGGTTTTCTCTGTAAATTGATAGCGCCACAGAGAAGTTTTTGAGGTATTTCAACCTTTTATCTCATAGTTCTTTTTTTATAAATATTAACACGCATGGGTATGTTTCGAGTGTCTACTCCTCTGCTGTCCCCACCATGGCCGAATGCATAAAACACAAAACATGATAGGCGATTGAAGTTTGAAGGTCCCTTGTTCGGGGCCACTGCGAGGCTATCTATCTAAAAGTCTGGACCTTTGGTTGGTTTTCTCCAGATTTAATGTGAATAACCCTTAACAAATTGAGGCGCAACCCTTTCCTAATGCTGAAATAAGGGATGCCGTTGTCATCGTTCGACTTAACTACCAGCAAGATTGCGCACGATCGAAACTTTTTATTAAAAATACGCGGACCCGAGCCTTAAGGCTGGGGTCCACTCGCGTCCTAATGCTCACTTATTTTCACAAAATAAAACTATAGAAAATTTCTGGTGAATTTACTCATGAATAACAATATTTTAATAATTTGAGATAAAAAATATAATTTTATGACAAATGGCAGTTTTTAACCATGACTAATTAGATAATAGGATAAGGAAATAGATTGGAATGAATAATTTTGTATGAGAAGGGTATTTTAATTTTAATTTTTTATTTAAGATATTTTCTAATATTTGTAGCATTCACCAGAAATTTTAAATAGTTTTACATTGTGAAAGTAAAACTGTGATGACGTCATTACTTGAAGGCCTACTGATGACGTCAAAGTTTCAGTTGTCAGGCTTTCTATATCTAGGAGGTGTTGATACAGTGCATGGGGCGAAGGATTTATTGACTTTTAATGACCCGTCGTTATTCGCCGCCAAAGGAACGTGTGAAACCACAGAACGCGTGAAACCACGCGTTTTGTGGTTTCACACGGTTTTTGAAACCACGCGACGCTCAAAGCCAGCTGTCGTAAAAAAAAAGGGTCTCTCGATCTGTGGCACGCGATGAACATTTCGATCGTCCGCCATCTTGCTGGTAGTTAAGTCGAGCGATGGCAACGCCTGCCCTTTTTTCAGCATTGGGTCATCTATCCAGCTGTTCTCGCGTTCTTCCATCTTTCGGCAGATGTCAGTGTTGTTAAAATAACCTTGACTTTTTTTTTTTTTTTTTTTTTTTTTAACGGGAAATGACGTGCCAAAAAGTAAAGGATTCTCGTGGGAGCTAGGTCACCCGCAACTATTTCTATAGAAATCCAATCTATTCTTCGTGACTGGCAACAGTCAAAACGTCAGAGTTTGGCGTTCCCGGAGCGGACACACTGCGCGTTAAAGGGTTAAAAAGGTATATTGCCATTCCTCACCCTTTGTGTTTTTTCCCCCAGGAGTTACGCCCATAGACACTGGAGGAACCGTGAATCTGAGCGAGGGTTGAATCGGATCGATCCAGAGGACGTCTGGAACTCCTTTGAAACGGACGGCGGCAGGACATCGAGGGACAACGCCAGGGGCTTCCAACGGATACGCCTCATCGTCAGGACGTTGGTGGCAGTGACACCGGTGCTGGAGCAGCAAGGCCGAGACCGCGAATCTTATCTGCGGTGCCTGAGGCTGTGTTTAGCGGCGGAGACCGACCCTTTCGTGTCCCCAGACGAAGTGCGGGAATTTCTCCTGCACCTCGTGGGCAGTGACGACTGCGACCGAGTCGCACTGGACAGATTCGTCGACCAGCAGTGGTCAGCGGTCTTCGGCCGGCACAGGTACGGCCCGAGAAGCTTGCAGCACCTATCCCGATGTGCGGCGAGGTCTCGACTTGTTGCCGTGGCGGAAAGCAAGTCTGCCGCATTGCCCCGGCTGGTGAAGGACCTGAACATTCCAGAAAGATTGAAGGACTTCTTGTTGGGTGCTCCGGAACCGAGGTCATGGTAAATTTGTATGAACGAAGAGAGACTTGAATAAAAGTTTACTTAAAATTACAGTTTGTTGCGTTTCCATTTATTATTTTCAGCAGACAGGCAGTGGCGTACTTAGATAATGCGCAGACCATGGCAGAAAACAAACTGCGCTCGTTGTCTTGGTAATCAATGCATGATTTATCGACGTCGGAACCACAGACAGACAACGCTGAATTTTTACTTTCCGAACACGTACCATGTAAGGAAATTATTGTAATCATGAAAAAATTCGACTTCGAGATTTTGGTGTATTGACACGTTTTGAGGTCTTCTGAATTCATTTATGCTTTTTTACGAGATGTATGTATGTATGTGTGTGTATGTGAGTGAACACGATAGCTCCTAAACGGGGTATTCGATTGTGTTCAAATTGGGTATATAGGTCATAAACCACCGTCGCAAGACCGGTATTGATTTTGATGTGCATAGCTCTTATAGTCTTATCTTGATGAATTTAATGATATCGGTCCCCTTGAATAACCTATGTTGTTCAAACTTATGTCTTCGTTCCTACAGTCCATTCTCATTCACAGCACCAAATATTTTTCTAAGAACCCTTCGTTCAAAGATGGCCAGCTGTTATGCCTGTGCTTTACTCAAAGTAATAATCTCGGATCCTTAAGGGTTACGTGCTCCTAGCGTACGTGCTCATAGCGTACACCCCATCAAGCGTGCTTCTAGCGTACATGTGGTGCTCGTAGCGTACATCTTCCCCGCCGCCTGTTTTCACCACAGTAATAATTGAAAAGAAGAAATAAAAAGGCAAATCCAGCTAAATATAGATCTACTTTAGTAGCGGCCATTTTAGTCCACAAAATCGTAGATTTCATTACTACTATTTATTTTGAACAAATAAGGTGAAGTTTAAATCAAGTCAAGAAAAAGTCATTGTAGGTTTTTTTTTTTTTTTTTTTTTTAAGGAACTGTTTTACGGCCGATTCCCAATTATAATGAAGTGTTTAAAATAAAAAATTGTATCAAGCGGTGTATATTTCAGAATGTCTTTTAGCATGTTCGAATGCTGGATAGAGCTTCAAATATTAAAAACAGTGCTGGCTATAAAACATTAAAGTAAAACAAAAGGTATCTCAGACGCAAAAAGAGGCATTTTTCTGTTTAGTAATATTTTTAGTATAGTAATATTTTTTTATAGACATAAATGTCGAATACGTGACTGCGGCTTTTCTAGAGCAAAAATATTTTTAGAATTTTTGTCTGCTTCAAAATGGGGGTGAAACTATTATGCGAGGGCGACTATTACGCAAGTAAACACGTTATGTTTAATTATAAAAAAATAAATAAATAATAACGAAATAATTTTGTTTTCTTTCTTTCTTTTATTCTGAAATATCGTTAAAAGATCCGCTTAAAAAAATGCGGATCCGGATCCGGATATTTTTTTTCATCCACGGATACGGATACGGATATCCGGAACACCTCTAAAAATAATCATATATCGATGTCTTTCAGTGTCCAGGATCCCCCTCCTCCACCCCACCCCCCAAAACCTACTGAATTGCTACGTTACTGCGCTCGATCGGATTGAGGGAGACCTAGCGTTGAGCTATGGATTATTATTACTGGTTTTCTTTTTATAAGTGCAAGAGTTTATTCTGATTCATGGTAATTTTTCTTGTTAGCTCTTTGTTTTTAAATAATAAATTTTAAAATAAGGAAGATTTATAAGTATATATATTTATATAATATTTTTATTTCTGAAAATAATCAATTTAAACATTGGTACTCTTATTTTAAAGATGCCTTTTTAAAAAATAAGTTATGGTATTAATAAGTCAAAAACAACTTTTTAAAAATATTTTTTAAATTAAATGTTAGTGTAATTGTAATGTTTTTAGACAACTTTTTAAATGCTGAAAAAAAAAAAACAGCAAGACTTTTTGAAGGAAACTGGCTGAAAATGATTTGAAATTCATTTCTTAAAATGTAAAATATTGGGTATATATAAGTGATTAAAATTAATAGTTAATTAGCTTAATGTTTGAATAGTTTTAATAATTATATGTTTACTATTTTTGATATTGAAAAGCTTATTGTCCCTCACAGACTTTGATTGAACATCTGGAAGCCTTCTGATGAGAAAGCTTAAACTTTCTACATCACCTCATTAATGCAAGGGTGTATATTTTATTTATTAGGAATTTGTGTAAGAGGGCTGTATAAAAAGTAAAAGTTTGTATTTACTTACATTTAATTTCCTGAAAATTTTATTCAACACCATAAAGTAACTTTGTAATTAATTATATATGTCTAAGATCAATATTTAAAGAAGAAAACCCTAGGTCAGTGCTTGTGAGACACCCTCTCTAATAGAGTATAGGGCTGGAAGAAATAATGATTTTTATTTAATATTAAAACTATAAAACTTTTAACTTTCAGTGCAGGGTTAGAAAAAAACCCGGTTTATTTGAAAAAAACCACAAAAAACCGGGTTTTTTTTGGTTTAAACTAGGTTATTTTGGTTTAAACCAGGTTTTTAAAAAAATCCTTTTATAATTACCTTTTATAGTTACCTTTTATAATTTTAACCTTGTTATAAATGTCGTCCTCATTAAAATGTTTGATACAAACATATGTATTTTTGTTTGGCGTCCAATTTTTTCTAGGAGTCCTACGCATTCATTCCGCCCTTCTTTGTTCATCTTGCGGGAACCTGTATACAAGGGCGGTTCTACAGTTGCAGTCAGGGAGGGGGTTTATAATTTTATATAACCCCCCCCCCCATTTATTTTATAATTTATATAAACTCAGTGCCTCAGAGAAGGAGTGACTAACGGGGGATATAGAGAGGAAAAGGATTTTCAGCCGGGAACACAGCAAGAAGGCATTTATACAGATAGAAAAATTAATAGTTTAAATAGCAATATATTTTTAAATGATGGTTTTTTATCATTTTAAGAGGTTTCTAGTATAATACATTATGTACACAGATTGCTTGCACACCTTTAAACAAGAGAACAGCAATAGGATGACCAGCAACTCAATTTTCTTGCTAAAGAAGGTGGTTTTTTCCCCATATTTTATTGTTTTCTTAACTACGATTTTGTGGATTAAAATGGCCGCTACTAAAGTAGGTCTACATTTAGTCGGATTTGCGGTGGTGAGAACGGAAGCAGGTGGAGGGGGAGATGTACGCTACGAGCACCACATGTACGCTAGAAGCACCCTTGATGGGGTGTACGCTATGAGCACGTACGCTAGGAGCACGGCACCTCCTTAAGTGACCACGGATCCAATGATTACTTCATGTAACACTAGCTTTGTGCCCGTTCTTCGCACGGTCCGAAACGAAAATTTTCCTTACATGTGCAATTCCAATTAATTCCAGTGATGTGAAATCTAAAATAAAAGCAAAATTATTTGACTTATGATGTAAAGTTTGCGTCACGAGTACTAACCTGGCATCATTGCAATATAATGATTCAAAAAATTACGTCAGTGTCATTCGCGATCGGAAAAGTGAAAAGCTTAACGGTTTGCAGAGAACTCCTGACTTTCAAAATGTGTTATTTCCACATCATACTATTTTTTAGGTTCAAGTTGTAGCAATAAATACCTCAGACACTACATGAAATGGACAACCATTTATTTTAAAATAGCTGCGCACCCGCTCTTCATACGGGACGGGAAGAAGCGAATATTTTACTAAAATGATATCTGCATGTGACAAAACAGAATTTCATTTTTAAAAAAGTTCAAGAAATCTCCTCTGTTGAAATTACTGCGGGATATATCAACGCAAATTAGAATTACTTATCGTTCTGTTGGTTGTAAAACAACCCTTGAAAAAGGATAAACAGAACACTTTTAATTTCATGAAATATTTATCAACGTGGTATATTGTGATTTATTCATATTATCCTTACAAATCTACTAATACTACCTTACGCTTATTAATACTATCTATCTTCGCTTCTCTTTTTACTAGGGATCGACCGATACCACATTTTCGCCGATGACCTATACCGATACTTTACCTATAAATTCATTTTCAGAAATACCGATACTTTACATAATTTAATGTCATTTAAATCTACTTCTGTTGGGCAGTTTTTGTAGCGAGAGTGTAGTGCTCGTTAAAATGAATAACAGAATGATGAAATTTGATCCCAGTAGAAAGCATTAAAAAGAAAAAGCAGTGGATGCATTGAAATGCGAATTTACAGTAGCTCTAGTCTTTCTTTTCTATTCAATCATGCCGACGAATGGCCGAATTTATAAAAAGCTGAGCACTGGGAAGCGTCTTAGTGTGCAGGTTCGGAATTCTTTCTCCTCGCGTGGCTGCAGATCTAGTGAACTAGAGTTTTTGGCGATTTTCTCCAGATGTTACGTGAATATGCGTTAGACTCCTCCCTTAAAAAGTCCTCCGCCCGAGCCCCCCGCCTTATTGGTAGATGCCCCTCATTTAGGCTTGACAGAACACAAACACGGTGGGGGGGAGTTAAAGGATATATTAATAAGATAATCCATTTCATTTCCTGTGCCGACTGGTGCAAATATTTAAATCAATTTTTCTCAATCTCTATTTTGTCGCCCAATTGTTGTTATGAGCCAGATAAAAGGTTTCCATATTATACCCAAAACAGCTTCCTGTTTGCGCTTACTATATGTGTCTTTGTTTATGGTTCATGCCTCGATTTTGTGCTTAACAAAGTATACACATGAAATTTCTTCAACTTCAAAGCTTGAAATTTTTGTTTAGATTTTCTTTAATTATAATTCTTTTACATATAAAAATATTTTTTAGATTACTTAAACTGCATTAAATTTTATGTATAAAGTGTACAGTATTATGTAAGTACATATTATAACGGAGAGGATGCGGTGGTCCAGTGGAGAATTTAATTCCGGTCCTTTAAACTTCTAGGATATTTATTTGCTTCTAAGTACATGACACATATATATATATTTATATATTTACACAAAATGATTTCCAATATTAGGCCTTAGCCTTCCGTTTAACATTTGTAAGGCTCGAGGCCTCCGTCCGTCCGTTCAGTCCAAAGGAACCTGCCACGCTAAATGCGTAGTTACAATTACAAATTAATCGCCGCTATAGGCGGCGCCCTCTGCAGGAGGGGAAGATCTGTTACACTCCCCACCTGAACTCGTAAGAGTTCACTTACCAAGATTCAAACAACAATTCAAAATCAAACATTATATCATCAAATTTAGAAAATAACATATAATAAGTACAAGACATTACTAGATTAACTACATAAAATAAGACAAAGATATATTCTAAAAATACTGATAATCACATCAACTAAATTTCTTATGGATTTATCTCCAAATTATGCACTAACTGGACTGAGCGTCGTAAGTCCCCTTTAGGGGTCCTGAGAAGAAGAGAGCGAACATTTCCATCTCTACCTGGATAGAGCTCAATGACTCTTCCCATTACCCACATGTTACGGGGGTAGCGCTCATCGTTAAGCAAAACAACATCGTTTACCTTGAATGAAGAAGTCTTACCTGGTTGAGGAAATATATAAGCAGACCTTAAGTTTAGTAAATATTCTTTCCTCCACCGATTCCAAAAATGGTTTAGAAGGGTTTGCTGATACTTATATCGTTTTACCAAGGAATTTATATTTACAGTTAATTCGTCAGGGTTTTGTTTAGAAACGGGTAAAGACATTAACCGTTTGCCAACAAGAAAATGAGAAGGAGTGAGTGGAGAAGGTTCTGAGGTTTCATTGTACAGATACGTTATCGGTCTACTGTTAATTATGGCTTCAATTTCTGTTAATATGGTTTCCAATTCTTTAAATGAGAGAGAAGATTTACCAATAATTTTCTTTAGGCAAGTTTTGACCGTGCGTATCTGTCTTTCCCAGCCATGGACTTCTTTCAACTATAAACTTCCATTGAATGCCCTTTGAGGCAAACATCGTTTTTACATCGGGATTGTCGATTTGCTTCCATAATTTTTTCAATTCACAATTTGCTCTTTTAAAACTCTTGGCGTTATCAGAATACAAAACTGTGCATAAACCTCTACGAGAAATAAATTTTCTAAATCCTAACAAAAAAGACTCTGTGCTCATATCAAGTACTAGCTCTAAATGAATAGCTCTGGTCACAGTACAAGCAAAAATCAGTAAATAAGATTTAAATTTAGAGTCATTAGTAAAAAAGGGTCCGGCGAAGTCCACACCGGAAATGTCAAAAGGAGGATGTTCTTGGATTCTGTCAGGAGGAAGGGGAGCAACCACTTGAGTTCCAGCCTTAGCTGTAAATCGTCTGCAAATCATACACTGTTTTAAAACCTTTTTTACGAACTGCCTCCCCTTTATAATCCAAAACTGCTCCCTTAAATGGGTAAGTGTTGCATCAACACCTAAATGACCCATTTTAATGTGGGCATCGAGTATGATCAATTCAACTAATTTACCGTTGGGTGGGAGCAGTAAGGGATGCTTTTCTTCTTCATCACCGCTAAAAAACTGCAGGCGTCCCTGTAAAGATAAGAAATTATTATTATTCAATTTGCAGTTCAGATTGAAAATTCGGGAAGTTTTGTTTATGTGTCCCAGGGAAAGTAGCTGGCTTATTTCGCTTCCATAATGGTGGTGCTGAACAGTCTTGATCCAAGAGTAGAGGGCCTCCTGGAGTTCTGAAGCAGAGACGGGGCCACTCAGTTTTTGAGAACCCCTTTTGGCATTGTGGGCAAACCTTTTTACCCACGCTGTGACTCGTAACAGTTTGTTGAGATTACTGAAATTCTCGATGTTAAGGCACTTAAAAATTGAGTTGTCAGCACTGTCGATAGTGACTGAGTTCACTGCTACTGCTCGACGTTCTTTAGCAATCACCTGGTCATCTTGATTCATTGACTGGTTCTTAAAGTTTTGAGCAGGCCACAAGTGAGTCGGTTGGGACAGCCAATCAGGGCCCGACCACCACAAGGTACTAGAAACGGTCTTTTTCGCTGATTCTCCTCTAGTGGTAAGGTCAGCAAGATTATCTGAGCTACTGCAATGGTTCCAGCACTCTGGACGAGAAAAGGACTGCACCTGAGAAACTCGGTTGGACACGAAAGGCTTCCACAGTTTTGATGGACCCTTTACCAAGTGGAGGACAATTGTCGAGTCAGTCCAAAAATTTATTTGTTGGGTAAAGGAGGAGAAAATGTTCTGAACATATTTCCCTAAACGAGCTCCGAGAACGGCACCCATTAGTTCCAACCGTGGTAGTGTCAAAGTTTTCAGTGGAGCGACCTTACTTTTAGCTATCACAAAGGAAGTTTTAATTTTTCCTTCGCTCGTCGAGTATCTTAAGTACACCACTGATCCGTACGCTTTGGTACTGGCGTCCGTAAACACGTGAAGAGATATTTCGCTTACATTTGCAACTGAAAATAGTTTACGGTCGATACTTAAACTGTATAGATCCGGAATTTCTTTACACCAATTTTTCCATATTTTTTGCAAGTTCTCTGGTAGAATTTCATCCCATGTTAGTCCTGCGAGCCATATTTCTTGCATAAGTATTTTGACTCTAATCACAAATGGACTAATTAATCCGCAAGGATCGAATATTTTCGAGATTATTCTCAGTACATGCCGCTTGGTGATTACAGATTCCAAAGAATCCCTAATGTCTCCTAAATCTAACATAATCTTATCTTCAATTGAATCCCACTTCAATCCCAAAAATCCTGTCCCTTGTCCAAAATCTGTGTTTTCCTCGTATCCGTTTCCGCGCCAAAGTTCATTTAATTCCACGCAGTTAGTTTTTAATTTTCTTAAATTAAATCCTGCAGCCCGCAATATTTCTAATACTGAAGAGGTTAAGTGATAGGCTTCCTGGGTGGTTTTGGCCCCATAATACAGATCATCGACATAGAGTGAGTTTAACATTTCGTAACAATTTGGATAGTCAAATTTAAATTTCCTTATATGAAATTTCAAAACGCAAGCCAGTACAAACGGCGAAGACGTCAACCCAAACGGTAGACGGTTTAATTGAAGCGTTTCTGTTAAATCAAATTTTTCGTCCGAGTACCACAAAAATTTCAAATATTTTCTGTCCTCCTCCGCGATTTCTATCATAAGGAAGGCCTTTTCAAGGTCTCCACAAAACGCAACTTGATTTTCCCGAAATTTAAGGATTATATCCAATAAATTTGCATAAAGATTAACTCCTGATTCAAGTGAATCATTTAAGGACTTTTTATTTTCATTCTCCTTACTGCTACAGTCGTACACAATACGAACGCGTGTTGTCTCTTTATCATCTCTAATAACAGCTCTGTGAGGCATATAATAGCCTGAATTTATATCCTCATCAACACATTTCTCTACAATATTGCATTCCAATTGATCAGAAACAATCTGTTTATATTCGTCAGAAATTTCTGGATTTTTACTTAATTTATTTTTTAATGAGTTAAAACGCCTTCTTGCAACCTCATAATTAGAGTCTAAATCTGAAGGGGGTCCGATGTTGTCCTTCCACATTAATTTACAAACATAACGCTCTCCATTAAATTTTAATGAATTCTCGAAATCTCTAATTATCTGTTCGTCCCTTTCAGAAAGATTTTTTATTTCATTCGGAAACTCTTCAATTTCCCAAAAATTATTTAGGTCAAATAAAATACAGCACGAGCTTAAAGTTAATAAACAATTATCCTGACCAGACCCAACACTGTTTATCTTATCAGTTCCCGCTATTAGCCAGCCGAAGCGCGAATTTATTAACCACATGTGCTCATTAAGTTTGACTCTCTCGTTATAAACAATTTGCCAGAAGTCTCCACTTCCAATTAATAAATCAGCACGATTGTTTTCAAATGTATCAGCCAGTATGTAGCCCTTGCGCTTTATTTCTTCCAAAGTTGCGGAATCCGGGGAGTTCAAGGCCAAATGAGATATGCACTCTACCACTAACGTTTCCATGGAGAGGGGGGAATTAGACATGTTAAATCTGTCATAAATTTTTCTCACAAACGACCGGGTAATGTTTTCTACAAGCTGAAGTTTGACCGAAAGCATAAATTGCTAGCTCTTCAAAACGTATAGGTTTGAGATTCAACTGTTTAACTAACGTTGCGCTAATAAAACTCCTGTGCGACGCATTATCTAATATCGCGTTAGTAATGACCGTTTTTTCTTTCGAGCAAGCAAATACAGAACAAGTTTGTAAAAAGGGCTTATTTTTACAGCAGATATTATTGTGTGATACAGAGATATTTTCCTCATTTATTTTAGGGGTTAACTTATCCATATTATTTCCGTTTTCAGTTTGCTTATCAGTATTTCTAATTATGGAATTTACAGGATTATATTTTTTCCTGCAAACGGACTCATGGTGGTACCTAGAGGAACAGAATTTACAAATAATACCTGATACACAGGACCTGCTTACGTGTTTTCTTTTAAAACACAACCAGCACCTACCGTCTGATTTAAGTTTACTTATTTTTTGTTCAACATCTAATTTTTTGCAATTTACAGAATCATGAGAATTTACAGAATCACAAAATATACAATTATTTTTTACCTGTGTATGTAATGTTGCAGCGGTCGGTACATTTTTAGGCTTTGAATAATTTCTTTGAAAGGTTTGTCCGAATCCGCTTTGAAAATTTGGAAAAGGGTTACGTTTAGTTTCGTTACCTTTGTGGGAGCTCATTACAGCTTCGCAATTTTCTCTCGATTCAACTTCATTTCTCAAAAATTTCATTATTTCCGAAACCTCACAATTCACGTCCTTATCTCTATTTCTGTGGAATTCCAAGACTAAATCTGGAGGGAGTAATTTTAAAAGTAAGGGGTTTAATAAATGACCGTATGATCCCTCGGTAACATTTTAACGCGCGTAAGGTTCTTATGTTTACCTCTATTTCATCGTACAGTTTACGCAAGCCTTTTACGTACGAAGAATTTCTCACTGGTTCCAGATTTAGTAGTTTTGTCATATAGGAATTAATAATAAAATCAGTACGTCCATAACGCTGTTTTAAGAGTTCAAGGCATGAATCATAGTTTTTCTCGTTTAATTCAAATCCAGCGACAACATTATAAGCAGGGGGAGAAAGGAGGGACATTAAGTATTGAAATTTTTCAATTTTAGTGAGAGAATCATTTTCACCTATTGCGCAGTTGAAACAGTTAAGGAATTCAGTGAAATTGGAATCACCCGAAAAACGCGGAATCTCGAGGAGGGGAAGCTTCATGGCAGTAAAGGTATTTTCTGAAACATTGGATGTGTTATGGCTTGTGTGGGTTCTTTGCGTAGTTTCTTTATCTTGTTCCTTAATTTTATTTTTCAATTTACTTTTAGCAGCGATAATTTTATCTTCATATTCTTTCGATGCCTTAATTTCGGTTTTGAACTTTTCAGGGTCCGTAATTAGCTTTTCGACTTCCGAATCAAAATTTTTTATAGCCTTTTCCTTGGTTTCTAATAATTCCAGTATTTCTAATAAGGATTCATGAGTTTCATTTTGATCGTCAGCTGCCTGGATTCTTTTTACCAGTTTAGTAACGCTGGTTCGAGTAAAGCTCAGCTTTTCGATAATTTTAGCGAGATTATCAATATTCCAAATTTCAAATGAGCAATATTAAGAGACCTTAACTTTCAGGTAGAGGTATTCCGATAGATGTATCCTAGACCTTGTGGTGGCTTAAACCAATTTTTCCCGGACGAGTCGCACCATGTTACGGAGAGGATGCGGTGGTCCAGTAGAGAATTTGATTCCGGTCCTTTAAACTTCTAGGATATTTATTTGCTTCTAAGTACATGACACATATATATATATTTACATATTTACATAAAATGATTTCCAATATTAGGCCTTTGCCTTCCGTTTAACATTTGTAAGGCTCGCAGCCTCCTCCGTCCATTCAGTCCAAAGGCCTGCCACGCTAAGTGCGTACTTACAATTACAAATTAATCGCCGCTATAGGCGGCGCCCTCTGCAGGAGGGGAAGATCTGTTACACTCCCACCCTGAACTCGTAAGAGTTCACTTACCAAGATTCAAACAACAATTCAAAATCAAACATTATATCATCAATCAATACTTTCAATATCAAATTCCGATCAATAACTAATGATGACTCTATGTAAGGATCACTTTCTGTAATTATATGAGCAAAAATAATTACGTCTGTGTTAACAATTTGAGTCCAATAAGATGATACTTTAAAATTCTTTGAAGTTCATCCAAGCTTGTGACTTGGCTTCTGGTCTTAAATTCTTCGGCTTTTCACAAATTTAAATAACAAAAATAATCATTTCACTATAACAGCTAAAGTATTTTAAAAGTTCAAATTACCGAAACTTTCATAATAGCTATATGTTTATCGCTTGTTACAGTTTGTTGTAGTACAGCTTGTGAAAAGATTAAACAAACTGTCAAGACCTTGGAATAATTATTTTTTCAAATTAATAGTAATTATTTAAAAAAAATAGAGTATTAATAATTATATAATATTGTTAGTGCAGAGAAAATACCGAAAGCTGGACACAAAACAGAAATATTAATAAAGTTTCTGCACAAACTGTTCCACGCAATGACTGCTCTGTTATAAAGAGGGCCGGTTAATGCTTTCAGGAGGCAATAAGAATTGCCTTTTAGAATATTCATGAATAGTGTAGGATATGTAAAAATGTTTACACCTGATTGGAAAACGCGTGGGGATAACTGAATAACAGAAAAATAAAATAATAGTAGCCAAATACAGGTATTAAAGGTGTCCCACCTGTGATTGATCTCTTAGAGTTTGTTTGATCTCTTGAAGGGTTTAATTTTATTAAACCCTTCGTTTCGGGTTCGTTGTTGCTACTGCAAATTCCGTCATACGCTCGGTCACTTTCGTCAGTTTACGGGAAATGACGTGCTAAAAAGTAAAGTATTCTCGTGGAGCTATGTCATCCTCAACTATTTTTATAGAAATCAAATCTATTCTTCATGACTGGCAACAGTCAAAACGTCAAGAGTTTGGTGTCCTTACGGCGAGGACACCGCGCGTTAAAGGGTTAAATCAATGTCGTTGCTTATTTCCATTCATTTTATTTTTTTGAAACGAGAACAAGAAAACCGAAAATTTTCTTTAACTTACCAGCATTCGAAGAGATCCACCCAGTCATCAAAATTTTCACTGTCCGCTGGTCCGTTCCAAAATCCAAATCGTAGCAGAACTCTCAAGAATTTCCACTCGTTCATTAGTAGAGCCAGCTTTACCGTTTCATCCGGTAGATAGTTAATGATGCATTTGCAACGGGTGAAGTCTGCGACGCGTAACGGATCCAGACTCCAGCTCACGTATTTTCTGTAGCTCTTGAAAAATCCCCGCAGACTTTTGCGGGTAGGGCTCATGATGCGAGCGCAAAACTCGGTGATCCTCATAGCTGTCTCTCTATCTTCGAAGGAGCAGACGAGCAAAGTGTCCAACACGGCCTGCAACAGGTGTTTTCTAAGAGAAGCCTCTGCGCCGACGATGGCCTCGAATACTTCGGCCCATTGCTCGTTTTCCTGCCCATTGCCCAGGGAAGCCCATTGCCCCGTTGATACAGCAAGTTTAAGACTAGAGATCGAATATTTTGAATGATCCTGTAAGATTTACGAGGGTGAAAACTCATTTTTTAAGTGAGCATGCGAAATACGTAGGCAAATGATACAGCAAGAATGTTTCGCAAAGTCTCAGTATGTTACGGAGAGGATGCGGTGGTCCAGTGGAGAATTTAATTCCGGTCCTTTAAACTTCTAGGATATTTATTTGCTTCTAAGTACATGACACATATATATATATTTACATATTTACATAAAATGATTTCCAATATTAGGCCTTAGCCTTCCGTTTAACATTTGTAAGGCTCGCTGCCTCCGTCCGTCCGTTCAGTCCAAAGGCAGGCCACGCTAAGTGCGTAGTTACAATTACAAATTAATTGCCGCTATAGGCGGCGCCCTCTGCAGGAGGGGAAGATCTGTTACACTCCCCACCTGAACTCGTAAGAGTTCACTTACCAAGATTCAAACAGCAATTCAAAATCAAACATTATATCATCAAATTTAGAAAATAATATATAATAAGTAAAAGACATTACTAGATTAACTACATAAAATAAGACAAAGATATATTCTAAAAATACTGATAATCACATCAACTAAATTTCTTATGGATTTATCTCCAAATTATGCACTAACTGGACTGAGCGTCGTAAGTCCCCTTTAGGGGTCCTGAGAAGAAGAGAGCGAACATTTCCATCTCTACCTGGATAGAGCTCAATGACTCTTCCCATTACCCACATGTTACAGGGGTAGCGCTCATCGTTAAGCAAAACAACATCGTTTACCTTGAATGAAGAAGTCTTACCTGATTGAGGAATTATATAAGCAGACCTTAAGTTTAGTAAATATTCTTTCCTCCACCGATTCAAAAAATGGTTTAGAAGGGTTTGCTGATACTTATATCGTTTTACCAAGGAATTTATATTTACAGTTAATTCGTCAGGGTTTTGTTCAGAAACGGGTAAAGACATTAACCGTTTGCCAACAAGAAAATGAGAAGGAGTGAGTGGAGAAGGTTCTGAGGTTTCATTGTACAGATACGTTATCGGTCTACTGTTAATTATGGCTTCAATTTCTGTTAATATGTTTTCCAATTCTTTAAATGAGAGAGAAGATTTACCAATAATTTTCTTTAGGCAAGTTTTGACCGCGCGTATCTGTCTTTCCCAGAACCCTCCCCACCATGGACTTCTTTCAACTATAAACTTCCATTGAATGCCCTTTGAGGCAAACATGGTTTTTACATCGGGATTGCACATCACGTAATCGATTGCATCGTGTTTGCACATCACGTAATAACTGCAAAGGTGAAAAAATGATATTTGGTGAAATGATAGGTGGTCACTCACCTTGAACTATAAGCATCTAATTTTAAAAAATCGATCCGATTTCGAGATTTTGCGAAAATTGTTTAAAACTGAGTGAATCTTTGTTCCCGCATTACGTAATAACGACTAAAGCGAATGATATGAAATTTGGTCACATGATAGATGGTTGCTCAACATAAACTATAGGTATCCAAGTTTTTAAACATTTTCATTAGATTTTGAGATTTTGTGAAAATTATCTCAAAATACGTTTATATTTCTTCAAACATCAAGAAATAACAACTAATACGAATGATACGAAATTTAGTGATATGATAGGTAGTTGCTAATCTTAATTTATAGGCGTTGAATTTTAACTATAATATTTTATCTAGCAGGGGCGTAGCCAGAAATTTTTAATGGGGGGGGAGGGGGTTACGACCACTGCAACTCATATATATGTATACGTGTGTGTGATAATGTAGTGAAGAATATATATTTTGTATGGTAAAAAATTCCTCATGGAGGGGGGGGCTTAATGACCCCCTACCCCGCCCCTTGGCTACGCCTCTGTTATCTAGTATAATAAAATTATATAATATAACTTAATATTTACCGTAAATTCCGGCGTATAACGCGCACTTTTCATACAAAAAATAAGGTCAAAATTTAAGGGTGCGCGTTATACGCCGGTTATAAAAATGATAAATTTAAAAATAAGGAAAAGATGAGCATAAAAAATGAGATTTCGACATGTACCTGAATGTTGTTCAGTTAAAAGAAATGACATACTTTATGAACTTCAATTTTCACTATCGGATATCTTAAAAAGTTTATCATATTCATCTTTCGCTATATTTTCAGGCACATGATCAAATTTAGTTTCATCTTCACTATCACTGTTACTCTGATCCATAAATGAATAGTTATCTCGCGTTCCATCTAGATTGTTCGATAGACTACATTTTTTTAAATGACTTTTTAATTATGCCAGGTTTAATTTCATCCCATGCTTGTATTATACCCTCACACACTATTTCTAGACTGGCATGACGCACTTCACCTCCTTTCGTAAATGTTTTATCTCCTTCCAACATCCACGTATAACAAAATCGTTTTAAAATTCCCTTCAATGGTTTATTAATACACACATCTAAAGGTTGAACTAATGGCGTTAATCAGCCTGGAAGAACTACCATGTCTGTGTTACACTCTTTCATTAATTTCTTTGTATTGTACGTTAAATGGGATCTGAGCATATCCCAAACTAAAAGACTTTCTGGATTCCATAGGGCAAGTCTGAGATTTCAAAGTAAAGGGTGCGCGTTACACGGAGGTATACATAAATATTAAAAAATGAAGTTCAAAATTATAGGTGCGCGTTATACGCCGGCATTTACGGTATATAATATATTTATATAAATATTAAATCATATTATACTACAAAGTTGGTAAGATACAAATATGTGTGACAAAGTTATAACAGACATATTTAAGTTCAAATTCTTACTACTGTATAAGCTAGATTATCCGGCATTTAACCGGAAAATTTCAGCTTCCGTCTTTTTTTTTTTTTATTCGTCTTCTTAAAAGGTTGATTAACTCTTACTGTGAACGGCAACTAAACTTAGAATGTTAAAGGGTGGGGGGTGCAAATTTCAAACTGCCAGAGCCAGAGGGTATCGATAATTCCATGAATCGCGGTGGTATATAAAAAAACAAACAGATGAAATGCTCTCAAAACTCGTATACGACTGACGCACATACACAGACAAAAGATTTTACAGCAGGAGAAAAATCAACACGTCAGCTCAGCGCGGATAGAATTAATTAATATCCCCCCCCCCTCTGCATTCCGATGATTTAACCGTGTTATCTCTGAACTGAAACTCGGGGAGGAAGGGGGGGGGGAGGCGCTTCCTTGCGGCCGCGACAGCTTGTTATTTCGGCAGTAGTAGAGTGAAAACAAATTTTTGTATTTATATATAAACTGGCGTTTTTAAACTTTCAAACAGCCCATGAGAATTTAGCGCAGGTGACGAATATTTTGCGTCACGAAGACGTTGCAGGTGACGAATATACCTCGTGCTGTTATATATTTTTTGCGCGAGATTTAAGAAATTTATGCGAGATTCTCGCGCTCTAGCGAGAACCCTGCATACATACATACTGTTTAAAAAAGAAAGTTTCCTTTTTACGTACATTCTTGCGTACTTTTGAGTTTAAAATTTCTTTTAGCCGTCTGTTTTTGAGAGCTTTTAAGAAGTAATTTTCTTGGGCTTAATGGTCTGTACATGTCAAAGAACCTAATTTCCGATTGTAAAATGTAATTGGAAGAAGAATAACGTGTTAATTAAAGTGAACTGGAACATCAATTGAACGGCTTCAATTAAATTAAATTTTAGCTATACTATCGAAATTTACGTTTGGCGTAAAATATAGCACAAAAACCTGAATATGCATGGAATCAGTGGCGGGTCGTGGGTTATTTAAGAGGGGGTTCACAAAACAATTTTTGAAAATTAAATGTGTAGATACGACGCACCTTACAAGTTAAAATAGATTTGCGTTTCCAGCTGTTAATGGAAAACAATGCACGCGAATGAAAGAAAACAAGTCATCTTTGCAGGGCATGGGTGCCCATAAGGGGGGGCAAGGTAGGGCGCTTGCCCCCCCCTAGAGTTTTAGGTTAATGTCTCATGATGTAAACAAATGGCAAAACCAGAACTAAATTTGTTAAAAGTTTGAAATTTGCCCCCCTCTAGAAATTTTTTTTGTAGTTTGCCCCCCCCCCCTAGAAAAATTCCTATGGGCGCCCATGTTGCAGGGCCTTACCCAGAAAAAAATTTCAGGCAGGGGGGGGCAAAAGGTGAAAAAGGCTAAATTTTTCACAAAAAGGCTTCATTATTATTGTTTTGTTAACAACATTTTAAATTTAGGGAGGGCGGACCCCCCTGGTCCTCCCCCCCCCCTAAGGTACGGCCTTGCATCTTTGGTGTTACATTTTGTCACCAAGATAAGTTTTAGCAAAGGTACTGTCTTGATTCATTTTATTTCCTTTTTTTTCAATGGATACTATTGAAAAATGCCATTGCTTTAGCTTCGAAACACGTCTTTCACTCGCATCTAATTTACTTTACACTAGTTTGCAAAAATATAATGTAGAGAAAAATTATAGAAATTTAAAAAAATATAAAGAAAATGAAAAAAAAATTAATTAACTAACCGAACGTAACAAACCATTTGAAAATCCGGAAGCTATACCGCAAAAATTGGAGCTGTGTGCGCGATGAAACTGTGCGAACGGAATGATTTCATCAGTGCCGTACACTTTTCCAGCTGTCTCGGCTTCTGATACCAGAGAGCGGTTCAAGGGGAAAATTTTCCGTTCGCACGTGCGATTGATTCATGACTGCTGTAGTAACCTACACTACAGTGCGTTAGCTATAATAAGCCTATTTAATAATAGTGGGAGGAGGGGGGAGAGTAAAATTTATGTTTTAAATTCACATAAATCTAGAAGTGTGCTTAATATTTGTTTTAAATTTAATTTGTTAATGTGTTTATTCGTTAGTTTTTCCTTTGAGGGGTTCACGTGCTCAGGTGCTCAAATGGAGGAGCCGCCACTGCATGGAATGCCAAACTTGCAGAAGCAATATACTTTTTTAAAAAATATTTTGATGATTTTACTTGATGCGCGAAAAACTTTATCAAAGTTTACGTCATACCTCAAAAATAATTCAAATTTGTAGAAAATTAAAAACCTGAAATTTTAATTTACTAACCGCCTACTATTTAACAAAATTTCATTTCATTCCCTTTTGTCTGACCACTAGTTGTTTACACGAAGTGGTCACACAAAATTTTCTCAAAATAAAATATGTATTTATTAACGTTATTTAACTCAATCTCATCGTTAGTAACTGAATTTTGTTCTATTAACTTTAGAAATTTTAATATTATATGCCTGTAAAATTTTTGCACAATTTTCTCAAAATTAAAAAATAATAATAATTTAAAAAAATGAAATCAACGTAATTTGTTTAAGTCGAACAGCCACCTATTGTATTATCTCCAGACGCCTTAAAGTGATGCCCTCCCCCTCTCTCCCCGCCCCCTGAAAAAGAAAAGAAAAAGTACAATGCAACTTTTGCAAACCCTTTCAATTTATTCAAATCTTTTAAAAATTTCGATGATGCTTTGTTACCCATCATATAGCCTAATTTCATTCTGTTCTCTTAATCCGTTTTTGATGGATGCCAGAACAAACTTTTAAAGCGATTTTTACAAAATCTCAAAGTCTATGAATTATTTAAAACAATTTTAGTATCTATGGTTTCAATTAACTTACCATTCAATGTGATTCCAAATTTCATTCGATTCCATCGAGCCATTTTTTAACAATGGGCGAACATACATCTACACACAGTTTTCAAACAGTTTTAAATCTCAAAACTTTTAAACGAATTAGAAATATTTTAGCAACTGCAGTTTAAATTAAGTTGCCACTTTTGGTGTTGCTATAAATTTCATTTCATTCGCTTCAGTTGCATGGGCGTAGCCAGGGGGAGCAGCTGCCCCCCCTAAAATGAGCTAGTCATAGGGTCTGATTATGACAAACCGGGTGGGGGAGCAGTTGGACTCCATGGTCTCCTTGTCTTGCCTCCCCCATATGAAAACCCTGGCTACGAGCTTATTCAGTTGCTTATATGTGATATGCAAACTAATATTTACACATTTTGCATAGATTTTTCACAAGATTTCCAGTTGGAATAAAATTAATGAAATTCAACTAGCAAAATATTATCCCATATTTCTAGATTGCAATTCATATACAATGAATTAAATGTCAGAAAAAAAAAACCCTCTTACTTTTGGTTTTTAGCTTAATGTGTCGTTTTTAATAAATATGGTTTTTCTTATGCTGTGTTAAGTTTAAAAAGCTATTCCAGTTTTATAGGCATGAAAACAGTATCTGTGAACAATTTATTTCTTTTAATAGTAATTTTGCTGCGGGGGGCGCCTAATAATAAAACCTAATGATATTGACGCCTTTTCTAATTAAAATTAATCGCCTCGATAAAATTAAACCGTTCGATTCTTGTTCGTTGTTGCTACTGCAGATTCTGTCATACGCTCGGTCACTTTGGTCAGAAATTTTGCATTCTCTTTCATTGGACCTCCTAACACAGCTTTCGCTGAATTGTAAACGGTTGTCCAATTTCTGGCCGCTTTTCCAGCCTGCCTTGTTCGAAGTTTCTCCAGCTGTTTCGGAACTACCTTAAGGTTCTTCATCCAGTACCTTTTTCCTTGCATTTTCTTCTGGCTTGTCCGGGGTTTCATCAGAAGTTCAACTGTCTTCCCCCACCGCTTCAACAGCATTTCGATCGGAGGTTTTACCTGATGTCCTACCGTCTTCCTAATTTCCTTTATCAGTGCTTTCTCCAATGTCATTGGATTGACAGTCAGTATCCACTTCAGGCAAGAAGACGTCGAAATTGAGTTAGGGGTCATCGTCCTGCCTGCCGAAGACTTTCTTTGAGAATATGTCGATGCTTTCAAACCACTCTCCTGGGGAATTTGTTCCGTTTGTCTACCTCAATGCTACAGTGATGGCTACTGGTGATAGGTCGGCAGCCGTCGTCGTTCTGCGCTTGTAGAACACAGTGGCCACGTAGACGAGTTTACACAGCATTTCGGAGTGGCTGCCTTCATCTTCCGTGGCACACTCAGCCAAAACTTTCTCTATGTGGTTCCTAAAGATTTCGAGCTTGCCCGCCGAGTTTTCCACAAGACTGTCGTATATTTTTTCATCATCTCGTGCATTCCAGTGCAGAATTTACGCTGCTGCGTTTGGGATAGAACTTGTGCAAGACGACTGAGGATGGAGCGAACAAACTCTGGATCTTGGTGGGTTTACTTCGACTACCCCAAGAACCTGATAAAACTGTAAAGGAGTCCAGTCCAGACCATACTTTTGAGTAATGAAGTACATAAAATCCGTAGCGAAAGTGTAATATGGATAATCCCGAACACCTATGTGGAACTTCAGCGGGTTTATTTTCAGTTCCATGCGGAAGCGACACGTTTGCCGGCACACACACTTTCTCACAGAAATTTCAGAATTTTTGCACTAAATCACGCTGCAGTGGTGGGAACGTTTCGTGTCCGTGACGACTCTGAAATAGAAAACAACTCATATAAATTTAATAAACTTACAGGAAATGCTTCCCTTGATATTTTGTTAAGAAACATCTCTTTTTGTAAACTTTCAATATCAAATTCCGATCAATAACAAATAATGACTCTATGTAAGGATCACTTTCTGTAATTATATGAGCTAAAATAATTGCGTCTGTGTTAACAATTTGAGTCCAATAAGATGATACTTTAAAATTCTTTGAAGTTCATCCAAGCTTGTGACTTGGCTTCTGGTCTTAAATTCTTCGGCTGCATCGGCACATTCCTTCAAAGCCTCTTCCAATTGTTTATTCTCTTTTCTTAGCCGTCTCTCTTCAGGTGTTTCTCTACAGCTTTTAGGAGTGGACAAATGTTCCGGACAACCAGGGAATAAGGATGGAAAACCATCTTCTTTTAATCTTGCTCGATCTAACTTCGCAGAAATATTTCGACTAGTCTTTTGATCATAAACACTGGTAGTAGTGATTATCTCATCAGAATTAAAATGATTTCCAGAAATTTAAATAACAAAAATAATCATTTCAATATAACAGCTAAAGTATTTTAAAAGTTCAAATTACCGAAACTTTCATAACAGCTATATTCTTATCGCTTGTTACAGTTTGTTGTAGTACAGCTTGTGAAAAGATTAAACAAACTGTCAAGACCCTGGCATAATTATTTTGTTTCAAATTATAAGTAATTTTTTTTCTTTCAAAATATAGTATTAATAATTATATAATATTGTTTGTGCAGTGAAAATACCGAAAGCTGGACACTACACAGAAATATTATTAAAGTTTCTGCACAAACTGTTCTACGCAATGACTGCTCTGTTATAAAGAGGGCCAAATAATGCTTTTGGGAGGCAATAAAAATTCACTTTTAGGATATTCATGGGTAGTGCAGGATATGTAAAAATGTTTTCTACCTGATTGAAAAACGCGCGTGGGGATACCTGAATAATAGAAAAATAAAATAATAGAATCCAAATAGAGGTATTAAAGGTTTCCCAATCCTGATTGATCTCTTAAAATGTGTCATTTAAAACTTAATAACATTGTCGCCCTTTCTAATTAAAATTAATGGTCTCGTTAAAATTAAACCCTTCGATTCTTGTTCGTTGTTGCTACTGCAGATTCTGTCATACGCTCGTTCACTTTGGTCAGAAATTTTGCATTCTCTTTCATTGGACCTCCTAACACAGCTTTCGTTGAATTGTAAACGGTTGTCCAATTTCTGGCCGCTTTTCCAGCCTGCCTTGTTCAAAGTTTCTCCAGCTGTTTCGGAACTACCTTAAGGGTTCTTCATCCAGTACCTTTTTCCTTGCATTTTCTTCTGGCTTGTCCGGGGTTTCATCAGAAGTTCAACTGTCTTCCTCCACCGCTTCAACAGCATTTCGATCTTGCTTATCGGAGGTTTTACCTGAAGTCCTACCGTCTTCTTAATTTCCTTTATCAGTGCTTTCTCCGATGTCACTGGATTGACAGCCAATATCCACTTCAGGCAAGGAGACGTCGAGATTCAGTTAGGGGTCATAGTCCCGCCTGCCGAAGACTTTCTTTGAGAATATGTCGATGCTTTCAAACCACTCTCCTGGAGTATTTGTTCCGTTTGTCTACCTCAATGCGACAGTGATGGCTACTGATGTTAGGTCGGCAGCCGTCGTCGTTCCGCGCTTGTAGAACACAGTGGTTAACTTGGCCACGTAGACGAGTTAACACAGCATTTCGGAGTGGCTGCCTCCATCTTCCGTTGCACAATCAGTCAACACTTTCTCTATGTGGTTCCTAAAGATTTCGAGTTGCCCACAAGACCGTCGTGAATTTTTTCATCATCTCGTGTAAAGGTCAAGACTCAAAAATTTTGAGAGTGGCCAGTGGCCACTGGACATGGTTAATTCAGTGGCCACTTGAACGGTATCTT
Organism: Cheiracanthium punctorium; assembly: GCA_038373885.1. NCBI lineage: Eukaryota > Metazoa > Arthropoda > Arachnida > Araneae > Cheiracanthiidae > Cheiracanthium > Cheiracanthium punctorium. The sequence goes on from JAWZYV010003068.1 coordinate 42,059, forward strand.
ACGTACGTAGAATTTATGTGTAATTAAAATATATGTATGTACACGTAAAGGTATAATATTGGATATAATATAATCAAAAAATTAAATTTTTCAGGACTAATGAATAATAATACAATGTTATTTTGTATACATTTCTTAAAATTAATAATAATAAAAATACTTAATATAGCTCATTTAATTAATTTTGTCAATAATTGAAATGAATGAAAAATAAGTAAATTAAAATCAGGCTTAATAAAGAAGACAAACATTTAAAATATTATATTTTAATCTTGAAAGTATGGCCTTCTGCTTTTTAGGCTATCATGCCACCACTTTCAATTACACATTAAAATCCATCAAATTAACCTTAGCAGTCTTTACAAATAGCCTGTTTTCTAAATACTCTCTACCCATTGATGTGGATTTGTCACCTGTAATATTTTTAACACTGCTCCAAATTCTCTCTACTTCAGCATTACTGTGGGGTATAGTAATTAAAGCTTGGATGACTTCTTTTACAATTTTAAAATTACTCAAGTTTTCACTACTTAATTTTTCATTTAAATTGATCTGGTGGAATTTTTAGAATTCTGCTGAATATGCAGTACAGTGCAGCACCGATAATCCGGCATCGGCGGGAATGACCGTCAACCCCGATAGATAGAAAGACCTTCAACGGGAGAAATGACGTCACAATTGTTAGGCCAACCTTTCCCCCTACTCCGAGGAGGGAACGTATTTAAACGTATTAACTCGCAATTTTTTCTACTTGTAAATTATAAATGAGATCACTTTGTATATGCACTCATTACACATAGTGATTATAGTATTTATTGAAATTAACTTCTTGACCAATTAAAAATTGATTAATGAAAATGTAGTTTATTTAGTTTTTCCCCCTTTGTAGAAGCATTATAACATTTAGAAAAAGACTAAAAAAAAGTTTAATATTAATTAAAACGTTTCCAAAACTCTTAATTATGACCTATAAAAAATAAAGAAAATTAAAGAAAACAAGCACATTGACAGTTTGAATTGAAAAATATTTATTAAGTAAAATATAAAGGTTTTTACATTATTTACATTTATAAACATATTCATATTCAATTAACAATGCATGGTGAGATATTGAATGTAACAAACTACTTAATACTAAAAGATCTGCACTATATCTATGGGCTGTTTTACTTAAACCAATTAAATTAATCTGTTCATATAAAAAAATCTATTAAATCATGGCTCTTTCAGGAACAATTAGCTTTAACTCGCAACAAATATTTTTTACTAAAGATATTAGATTGTTTAATTTATCAAATGAAAAACCATTGTAATTTATAAATTCATGCAATAGAGACAGCTAATCATTTATATTTGTAGATTGCATTGGGAATTTAAAATTGTTATGCTCAGTTATAGGTACTTTATGATAAAAAACACTTACCATTAAATTTTCATCTATTATTATTGATAACTATAACTCAGGTACTGGCAATGAAGATATTTTTAAAAACATAACTATATTTTCAGCTTTAACAATCGTAAACACATCAGGAATTTGAATATCCTTTAGTAATAATAATAATTATTCCAGAGTTTGAAAGGAAGTTTTTGATTGCTATTCTTCAAGGGATTTCACACTTAATTCATGAGTCTTTTGCAGTTGCTCATTTTCTCTCCTTTCAGCTTTGTTTTCTGGAGCTTCTCTGGCCTTGATATGTTTTGATAAATATGCAGGACAGCCATGAAAAATTGTAGGCAAAGCATCATCCTTAAATCTTAGTTGTGTTAAGGTTGCCACTATTTTCTCTCCCGTTGCTGGATTGTAGCATTCTGAAGTTCTCCTAATATCTTCTTCTTTAAAATGTTATTCACAGACCTGCAATGAATAGTTTTCACTAATTAAATAAAAAAGCCTACATTTTTCTAACAGATAAATATTAAATGATCGAGAATTGTGATTACTATTAACTATACTATGAACTATGAGGTTTAAATAATGCTATTACTTATAATAGTAATAATTTTATCATTATTACATATTTTAGAAGTATTAAATATCAATCTTTATTAATATTATTAATTCGTTATTTGTAATTTTGTAAAAAATAAATTTTCAAAACCGGTAATGATGACAATAATAAATAAGTCATCTTCAGGAATTGCAGTTTTCACTAAAAAAGCGAGATAGATCATTATTAGTTCATACTTCCAACTGCAAATCAAATAACAAAATATGATTTTATTTTACATATTGTTTCAAAATTCCTGTTATCATTATTATTATTATTGTTTTACAATTTTAAGTCCTGCTTTTTATGTTTTTTAAAGAGGAATTAAAAAGTATTGATAACACACGCACACACACATATATATATATATATAGATATATATACACACCTGATTGATTACAATAAAGAAATAGCAATTATTAATAAAGATTGTAAAATTATTTGTAAACTGAAATGAAATTCATGAAATCAGAAAAAATTTAATGCTTATATGAATATAGAAGAGAGAGATTTATAGATACATAAATCCAAATATACTAAACATATTCTTAAAAACAAACAAAAAAGCACTTACTTTAAAATTCTTTGATGGATTAATATTTGCACGTGGAATGGCATTTAGCATTTTCCTTTGTAGTTCTTCATTCTTTGGTAAACTGAAAACGGATACCTTGAGGCCGTCTGCATAATTACCTCTACAAAAAGGTACTGAACACTTGTATGCCATGTTTTAAATACAATTAGCAAGCATAGTTTTGTAAATAATGGACATTCTTCAAGAACTTCGAAGCAAACAAAATCCCATTGATGGCGGAAAAGTAATAGTACACTATCGCCAATTCTCTTTCACCTGCCGTTTGAGCGGTTTGACGTACCTGCCCGTGTTCATAATAATAGTACCTGCGGGATCAATTGGCGATAATACTCCGATGATAAGCGAGCGCAGCTAGTAACCCAGTCGAAAAACCTACGGCCTAACTTTGCTTTCGTCACGAGCTTCTATGGTTGCTGTGAGGGGTCTTTCTTATATCGGAGTTGACGGAATGACGCGGTGCCGGATTACCGATTTTTCCGGATTATAGATTTGTTGAAAATTTCCATTAAAACCATCGTCGATCACGTGCTATTGACAGTTTATTATTTATCAATTGAAAGTAGTCTTAAAACATACATACGATCGCTGTATAAACCGCCAAAAAAAGTATTAAACTACACTGGAACATATGTAATTTAGTGTTCAATTCAAACTAAAAACTATAAAGCAGAATAGATCGTTGATTTTGGAACATTTTCATAAAATATAACAAATAGTAACTGAAATTTATTTAAATTATAATTTAAAATAAGTGTATTAAATTATTATTAGAATCTAATTAGCTTTTGTATTTACACTAAATACATCGGTTAATTTGACTTGCTTCATTTTTTTGGTATTTAATTGGTTAATTAACATATGCACATTCATCAGTTGACTCTCAGATATAAAATCAATTTATTAAATCTCTCCGTAGTTTTTACCATAGAGTTTTATTTTGCAAGTTGAATTATTCCGAATTTTACTCTCTTCAGTCTCTTCACAGCAGGCACGTATCTGGAAAAACATTGCGGGGGGGGGTGGTCCCAAAAATTTCGGAGGGGGTCCAAACGGTAAAAAAGGCAGAATGTTTCACAGAAAGACCTTTATCATTTTAGTAACAAAAAAAATCAAAATTTCGGGGTGGGGGCGCCCCCGCCCTTAAATACGTCCTTGCTTCTCAGCCTCTTAATTACGTCGAAACATACTAATTCCCCCCTCCTTTCCCTCTTGCTTATCAAAGCACTGGCGAATTCCTACCAGCGATAGATAGTTATTGCATTTCGCACGGTGACAGGATGTCTAGAAACAAGGCAATGTGTCTGAAAGGAACCGAAGCCACGTGCTTACGATGATGTGTAAACATGCTGTCTCGTTTTAAAAACTCATACATATTAATGTTCTATGAAAGCACTTGCGTTATCTTTGAATTCTTCTTTCAGCAACACTGCATACCTTTGACTACAATTAATTTAAATGTAATAAGCCAACCAAGTCGTATTTACTTTTGTTTTTATCTCCGGTTTTATGACTTCTGTGGTTTATCATTTAAAAACAGGAAGTCCCAGAGTCCCACGTGGCTTTGTTATAAAATGGATTTTTTTTTATGTACGCACGTGGTTGGAGTAAGGATTGTTCCAAGCAAAGTGCAAATGTAAGAATATCTTCTATTCTGTGCATTCCTACTGAAGTGAGTCACTCCGGTTCGCTGGCGTGTAAGCTGCATCTGCGATTTCGTGGCATTACTGTCAATAAATTCACAATAGAATGATGGAAACCGAACCGAACCGAAAAGGGGGGCTTTCATGGAGCACCTGAGCGCCACGCGCTAATCTCCAGTGTGTAAAGTGAAGTCTTGTGTTTAAATACTTGTGAAGGACCCCGTAGCTTGGTCGGGGGGGTGAAAGGGTTCGCGTTCGGGTATGGTTGAGGGGGCTGACAGCAATTAGGGCCGACCTGTTATCCCGTCCTACGGACCTTCATTTAACAGGTTGCTCGGCGCGCTGCCGAAATCCTCAAATTGAAAACTAGAGCTAGTAGTAGTGTTCAGGAAGGGTAAAGAGCGCAGCCATGGGGTGCCGCTTGTTACGAGTATCCCTAGGATCGTAGTCAGGGTACTCAGCTCGAATGGTGTTGGGTAGTTGGCCTAGTTTAATATAGAAGTTTTTGGCTTGTTTGTGGATGACTTTGCGTAGACATTTCACTCTAAGATCTCTTCTAATGATTTCATTAGAGATGAATGTTGGTCCATGTCGGAGGACCCGCAGCATGTAACTTTGCTTCGACTCGAGCATGTTGAGATGCGACTTGGCAGCACTGGCCCAGACAGGGGCGGCGTAGGTGGCCAAAGGGCGCACATAAGCCTTGTACAAGAGTGTCTTGTTGGCAATACTGACTTTCTTATTATAGATTAGTTTTGATAACTTTGCGAAAGCAGCCTGCATGCGCTGTCGAGTGTTGTTTATGTGGGGTCTCCACGTTAGGTTTTTATCAAGTGTTACACCAAGATACTTGGCGGTGTTAGCCCAGTCAATGGGCTGGTTACCGACGTGTAGTCGTGGGGGGGGGGAGTTTTGAGGTGAACGAGACGGCCTGGCATTTTGACGGATTAATCCTAAGATGCCATCGATTCATCCAAGACTCTATTAGGTTGACGTGATCCTGCATAGCTTTGGCAAGCACTTTCTTGTTTGGATGGTGACCAACGATCGCAGTGCCATGTGTGAACAAAGCAAGGCTCGTGCCGTGGGATCTGGGTATATCATTGATATAAAGTGTGAATAGGACCGGGCCTAAGATGGAACCCTGGGGTACTCCGCTGGTTATAGGGTGATATTGGGAGATGTCGTCGAGCACTCTAACTGCGTAACTTCGACCAGTGAGATAGTTATTTATTAAGTGTATAAGAGTGTCTGGGAATTGTTGCTGAATAAGCTTATAGATTAAGCCGTGATGCCATACTTTGTCGAAGGCCTTTTGAAGGTCGAGCAAAAGTATGGCAGTATGGTGTTTTTGCTGTACGGCTTCATGTAAAATTTCAGTTACCCGGACGAGCTGCTGAGTGGTTGAATGTTTACTTCTAAAGCCAAATTGCTCCGGGAGTAGTAGATCTTGTTCATTAATATGGTTTTGTAAGCGGTTCAGGACCAGTTTTTCTATTAGCTTGCTGAGCGCGCTGAGCAAACTTATTGGCCGGTAAGAATCCGGCTGGGATAAATCCTGCCCCGGTTTGGGGATAGGACAAATCAGCGCATTTTTCCAAGAAGAGGGAAAATGAGCGGTGCTTAGGACCGCATTTGCTAGTTTCGTAATGTCTAGCAGGGTGTTAAAGGGGATGTTTTTTAATATTCTGTTAGAAATTGTGTCAAGCCCCGGGCATTTTCGGTCCTTAAGGGACTTTATTATCTCCGCAACCTCTTCTGGGGCCGCCGGGGGGATGGTATATGTGGGGGGATGTCTGAGGAACGAGTTGACCGAATCCTGTATAGCTCTATCCCATTCATTCCCTGTAATGTCATTGTTTCTAAACTGCTTGACGTAACCCTGGGCAATGGCCTCGGCTTTATCCCTGTCCAGGATAGCCAGGGTGGTGTTGGTCCTGATCGGTGGGAGATTTGTTTTCTTTTTGTTTAATCTGTTTATGGCTCGCCAAAGGGAGCCATCAGTAGGGGCAAGCTCCTCAAAATACGATTTCCATTTGTCCTGGACGTAATTGTTAATAGCGGTTTTGACTGCGAGTTTTAACCTGATGTATTCATTCCTATCAACCGGGCTACGAGTCGCCTGATGCTGCTTCCTGGCCCTGTTTCTCAGAGCTATCAGCTTTCGTAAGTCCAGCGGAAGCCTCCCGACGCCGAGGGCGTCCAGCGTTGTTGTGGCATTGTGATATGCTGTAGTGATTTTCTTTGTTATGGTGCTGGCTTCGTCGTCAATGTCACTGGGGAGCACCAGATTGTTGGTAGAGGGGGGAGTGTTATCTAGTAATTCCGTGAATCTCACCCAGTTGGTTTTTGTGTGGGTTAGGATACTAACCGGGACCTCTAATTGAATGGGAAGGTGGTCCGAAGTGAACTGCGTTAGCGTGCTTGTGGCAATGTGCTTGTTTATATTAGTGTAGACTAGTAAGTCGATGGTAGACCCAAATTGCTCCCCATTGTAGGTGTAAAAGTGTGTAGGCGTGGGGGGGGGTAGGATAAACGGACTTGTTTATCAAAAATAAACTGGAGAAGCCCAGTCCCCCTTGGACAGTTTCTGTTGCCGTTCCAGGCATAGAGACTGGCGTTAAAATCCCCGGCAATAATCTGCGTGGGGCACTTGTCAAGTATGTTTTCAAGATCATGTCTTGGGAAGGGTTGGGAGGGCCTAAGATAGGCTGAGGTAACGAGGATCTCTCCATTTGTGCAGTGCACAAAAACGGAGGTAGCCTCAAGACTGATGTGTGTGAAGTCAGCAGAACGGTGACTGATGCCCGACCTGACGTAGATGGCAGTGCCACCATGGGTTATGGACGGGGGAATAATATGGCGATCGGTTCTGTGAAGAACAAAGTTTGGGATATTGTAGTTTATGTGTTTACGGAAGTAAGTTTCCTGAACAAGAACAAGGTCGAAGTCATTATGAACTAAAAAGTTCCGAAGATCGTTGATCTTACCGTGAAGCCCCTGGGCGTTCCACGATAAGATCCGGAGTGCGACGCTATTATTCGCTCTCATCATCATCAGACAGAGGGGTATTGTTGAGGGAAGTGACCAAGGTGAAAGCTTGGTCAAGTACATTTTCATTGTTTTGCACCGCTTTTAAAACTTTTTTGAGTGCCTTAATCATTGCAGCTAAGTCAACAAGCTCAGAGAGCTGCTTGACAATCGCAAATACTTCTAAGATGGAGGAGAAAGATCTCTGATCCAGGTTTGGTTTTGGTTTGGGGGTAGTGATTTTAGATTTGGTTTGGGTTTTGGCGATGGGTTTCTTGGTCCCCTTCTTGGTACGCTTCTTACGCTGTTTCTGGGGCCTAGCTAGAACCATATTACATAATGCCTTATCCTTTTTGTTTTCAGAAGAGTTGGCGGCCTGAGAGGCTGATTGTGTGGATGGGGAGTCGGTGACTTCTTCACCAGTTTCCATCGCATTCTCGTCCTTAGTGATTTTATCGGCAGACGCCGGCGTGGGTTGTGCAGATTGGTCGCTAGTAGCCTGATCATCTTGGACAGTGATTTTCCCCTTTCTCCCAACGAGGTTCCAAGCGTTTGTGTCCTTCTTGGCAAAAGGCTGAAGGGATTTAAGGATTGTGGACCTTGTGTCCTGTTTCGTGCTGTGAGTCTGACTAACCGCCTTTGGGTGCTTGCCCTTGTTGGCTGGGTTTTTGGGACAGCCTCGATATGAGGCAACATCGGGTCCCTGGCAATTGGCGCAACATGGCGCGAAGTCCGGGCCCTTGGTAGGGCACTCTCTGAACCGGTGGGGCTGCCCTCACTTTAAGCATTTGGGCGTGAGGCTGCATGTAAAGGATGAATGTGAGAAGCCCTGGCAATTAAAACATTGCTTAATTTTTGGCCCTCTATAGGCTTCCACAGTGATTTTGAGGTAGTTATACTGGGATAGATTGTAAATATCAGAGACATTTGGGGTTTTTCTCAGGTCAACCACACAGAGTGGCATTAGTTTTTTGTCCCTATTTCTGAGAAAAGCCAGATTGATTGGCTCAAAGCCCTGCTGGAGAAGGAAGGATTCTATTTCAGCTTTGGGGGTGTCGGTTGGGATACCCAGCAGGAGTACCTTAACTGGCCTGAACCGCTTGGGATCAAAAGTTTGCGCGCCGATTTTATTGTCTCTGAGGTAACTTTGCACCTCCCTGAACTTATCGTCGTTTCGAAGCTGGACCATATAAGTTTGGCCAGTATATCTGCAGACAACGTCATATCCAACTATCTTTGAAATTGCCCTGCAATGCTCTATGTAAGTTCCGTTTGGGAACTCGCAGAAAAATCTGTGTTTACTAGTGTTTGGGGGCCAGTGCTGCCAGTGTTGTCATCAGTTAAAGTCTGAGGTATAGCCTCAGGAGTTGTGGGCGGGCCAGAGCCTGCCAAGGAGTTGGTGGGCGGAGCTTGTGAGCTGCCCGGGGTGGGGCCAATGGCACCATCAGTGTCGCCAAGATCATCTCCGGTGGGTGGAGCTAGCGAGTTGCCTGGAGCGGAGTTTTGGGCGGGGCCAGCAGTGTTTTCAATTTCGGCCATGTGCGTGTCTTCCGTTGCTGAGTCGGAGCACGTGCTCAAGCGTCTGTTCGTTTTGGAGCGACACGTGTCGTCCACGTCGTCAGGAATTTTGCGTTTTTGGTGGGGCCTAAGCCCTTTCTCTCGTAATTCTTTGCGTGCAACAGCATTTAAGCATTGATCGTATAAACCCAGGAGCGGATTTTCCGAAAGGGTTTGCAGCGTTGGGGTGTTAATTAGATCGGAAAGCTTCTGGTGGAGATCCGGAAGCTCCTCAAATATGTTGGGGTTCTTAGCGATTTGTGCATCCGCGAACTGGATGAAATGGGCTAAGTATCCGAAGAGTTTCTTGTCTAGTGTGTCAGCATGTAATCGCACAAAAGTGTCCTTGAAGCTCGGCATGGTGAGTCAAGCAGAAACAGCAGATGGGGAATCCCTAGGGGGGACCTGTAAGAGAATACTGCGGTGGCTAGTCGCAGTGGTGCAAAATGGAGGGGGCCTTACGCAGTCGCTTGTTCGAGGGTTACTCGGGTGGGCTACGTAAGGCAGCGCGGGGCAATTAGGGCAGTACCGGGAGCAGTACTGTGTTAGCCAAGATCAGGATCGCCGCCTGTACAGGATGTACAGTGTCCGGATCTCTTGTTCGCCGCCCGTTACGCCAAAGGCTTCCCACACTGGCTCTGACAAAAGCCGGTCCGCTTATCGACGCAACGGTGAAACAGTAAAAACAGTAGAAGCCTCCGCAGAAAACCTCGGAGACTCAGCACGTGGTCGTCGCCGCACTACAGGCACGGCCGACGCAGCAGGAACTTCTCGGCTGGCGAGGCAGGTAGTCAGCAGCGACGGTGGACTTCCCCCGTCGCACGGCAGGGAGCGTGGTTAAGTACCAGTCAGCGTGAGCTGGAAGAAGCGTGACTGCGGCTTAAATATCATAGAATGATGGAAAAGGGGTGAGGGGATACGTTTTGCCGTTCTTTTTTCAGAGTGAATTGTAAATTCTGTCCATGTATTTTGGAGAGAGTATGAAACAGTAATTGTAAACCAAAACGCATAAATGTAATAAAATAAAAAGTGGCGAACGTAATGAATTTTTTTCATCGCCACTTTCTTAAACTGAGTCGCCACGTGGCGAGTGGCGTCCGCGAATCTTGACCTTTAATCTCGTGCATTCCAGTCCAGAATTTTCGCTGCTGCCTTTTGGATGAAACTTGTGCAAGGCGACTGAGGATGGAGAGAATAAACCCTGGATCTTGGTCGGTCTACTTCGGCTACACCAAGCATCTGATCAAACTGCAAAGAGTCCAGTCCTAATCGAACTTTTGAGTAATGAAGTACATAAAATCTGTAGCGAAGGTGTAGTATGGATAATCTCGAACATCTATGTGGAACTTCAGCTGGTCTATTTTCTGTTCCATGCGGAAGCAACTCATTTTTCGGCACACTTTCTAACAGACACTTCAAATTTTTTTGCACTAAATCGCTCTACAAAGATAAGATCGTTTCGTGCCAGCGACGATAGTAAAAACTGAAGACAACTGTTAAATAAGAACAAACTTGCATTTATGATTTGTTTGCTTTGCCACCTGGAACACTGTTTTCTAATTAATCTCTTTTCGATGTGACGTCATTTCTTTTCGGCACATGGGGCTGTGTCATGGGTGTACTGTTTCGAGATAGGCCTTGGCTCTATTCTGCCACGTTCGTTTAAACCAACGCTCGGATGTGTGACATCAAATTGATATTCGATCTGTTCAACATTTTTGTAATAGGCGATCACAATTTTTAATTCAGCTGTTAATCGAAATCAATATATATTGCTCAGACAATAACTTTTGTCAGCACTTGAGGGCTATTAAAATCAATTAGGTTTTATAGGGTCGACATAGCTCGTCTATACGTTTTGTTACGGCGTTGCACGTTTCAAACAGAACTTTGCATAGCGGGGGGGGTGGAGGAGGAATAAAATGATGAAAGTCGCTGAGGTTTGCAATTTTCGATGATTTATCGCAAAGTGTCGCCAAAAAATAAGATATGATTAAAATATGCTTGGCGAGGATTGTAAAATAGTTTTAGTTTTTGATTTTAATATAGATCGCAATTTCAAAGAAGTGTATTATGGAAAAGGGAAGAAAAATACGGTACACTCATATATCATGATACACTTTCCAAACAGCATTTATAAAGGTGTAGTACAGATAGAATACAGATGTAGTACAGATAGGATCAATGAAATCAGGGAGTCACTGATCCTTCGAGCCACTGACTAAGCATTCTAATTTCTACAGCTGGTTAACAGGAGCTTAGTGCTTCCGTTTAGTGTCTTCTAAATTCTTGCAGGTGGTTGATTTGGCAGACCGCCGTGGCCTCATTTGAGGGTTAAGCAACACCATGACACAGGGCTATCGCAGAAGAATGACCAGACATAAAAGCTGTTATGTCTTCCCGATGCATTTATCAAATAGTATGTGACCTTTTTTGTGCAACAGTTAATATTAAAATATATCAGTCTATGGATTTTAAAAGAATTTTGATATTTTAGGTTTTATCGCGAAAAATATAATTGAAAATAAACAAAGAGTGCATATTTAAGGTTAAACACCTACTTATTATTCAGAAATCAATTCTAAATTTTCAAAATCCAATTACTTATTTATTTTTTGTCTGCACGGGAAACAAGAGTTGTACCGTAATCGAAAGCTCAATTGGCGGCGATTTGATTTTCACTTATCCCCCCCTCAAATCTAATTGGCTTAGAAGCTTTTGTTAAAAATACCATCTTGATACCAGTAAATCACAATTAAATTTTTTCAAGTAAAAATGAATAAGTATGTACCATTTCATTTCATCATAATTTGAAAAAAAAGAAAAAATAAACAATCACTTCAGAATAGTAAAAAAAGTTCGAATTTTAAGAAGTTATTTGCAACTTTTTAATTTGAATTTTTATTCAAAAATATAATGTACAAATTTTCTAAGAACTAATTTTTCTAACTTTTTGAGTTGAAATTTCGGGAAATAAAAACTACAATTTTTAAATTATTAAATTTCAGATATGTAATATTTTGCAGATTGTTTTTCTGTACAGACTTGCTAATATAAAACATAGGCGTTTTTGCTTTTTGTTTACGTATTGGACTAAATTTACTTTCAGCTAAATGACTGAAATATAAAACTGCAAAAAGTCTTCGAGATAATTATTTCTCCGAATTCTGTATTAAAAAAGTAATTGCAAATAAAAATTTTCACAATTATTACATGTAAAATTCGGTTTATTTTATTTTGTAGGATTTTTCCTACATTCAGAGTTGATAAGATATCATGTGCTTGAGTAAAAAAAAACATTGCTTTTTCATGTAAGACTATGTTAGTTAAAAATGATTTTCTGTTATCATGTAAAATCTGGCTGGACTTAATGTTAAATTTATTCATTCAGGTATTTTGTTGTTTGTTTAAAATGCACATTAACACCTGAAAAAAAAAATTACTAGAAATGTAAGCGTTGTTACTTTTTGTAATTGCGTTGAAGAACATTCAGATGCATATTTTGTTTTCAAGCTGGTAGAGTTTTGCTTCAAACCAAGCTTTCTACTTATATTTTAGCTAACTTTAAAACTACTGTTGTGAATTTTTGCTGAAAATCAATGAAAACTTATCCAGATTTTTCTTCTTTTCTCTGCTAATTTTACTTCAAGTGTAAAATGACCACTATTAAACTTCAGCTGTTTTGATTATATTTCCACTTGTAGATGTGTCATTTAATGTAAAATGTAGCAAACGTTTGTGATCATTATAAAATATCTTTATTGTTTCGCTTTAAATTTATGTATTATTGTGGGTCTTGTTTATATATATACTGTAACCTCCGAGGAAAAAAAAAACGTTTCTTTTTCTTGTAGTATGGAAAAACATTAGATCTGTGGTGATATTTTTATGTTAGTTGTTTTATGTAAAGTTTTAAGGACATTTACAAAGTTTGTTTAATTATTTCTTATATGACTGTGAAGTTTTAAATACAAAACACCACTGGATGTTTAATGGAAATGAGTAAAAACCTTTATTTTGATGCTTTTTCTATCTTTTGTGTATGGAAAAATTCATTTCAAACGTGAGATAATCACCACTGAACTTCAAATATTCTGTTTTCATTTGTTGATATGCCACTTAATGTAAATTATACTATGCCCAGTACTTAAGAAGATTTATTTATTAAAAATCTTGTATTTTTAATGACTGTATGCCCATCAAAATTGAAAGTTCTGCTGAATACCGGTGGGCTATTGTGCTAATAAATAAATAAATAAGATTAGAATTCCCAACTTTTAAAGAAAAATGTCTTAAAATAAATTAAAAACCGATACAGTTACTTTTACATGTTGGCTGCCGGGATCATTCAGTGCAAATTCACGTGGGCGTCATGAGTGAGTGAGAATTGTTGCTTATCCCTATAGCTGTCCTCTTGCAAAGAAGTGAAACATGTAGCCAATGAGATTTTTTGTATTCAATATGTTTAGTAGTAAAGTTTTGAATGTTATTTTATATGTATTTTATTTTGCCCATAAAAATATTAAAAAGGAATAAAATCATTGTTTGAAAAAGAAAATGTAAGAAAGAACCTTGCTTAAAAAAATAAAATAAAATTTTTTTAAAGTAATGCTACAAAATACTTAAAAAAGAATTTGTTTGTAAAAGGGAAAAAAGAAAAAGCAATGCTTCAAACAAAACATTACTTTTTAAAAGTATTTTTGAAAAAAGAGCGCTGTATAAAAAATTATACATTTATATTTAATTAAAACTCTATAAATGGGCATAATTTTTATCTTGAAAAAAAAAAGGGGGGTAACATTTCTTTGTATAAATTTAGTTGTTATTTTTTGTAAAGTTTTAGAACATTATAAAATGTTGTCTAGATTTTTTTTATATATAACTGTGCAATTTTAAATAGTATACATTTTAAATGATAGTTGGAAATCAATGAGAATGTTTATTTTGATGTTTTTACTCTCTCGTGTTTAATAAATACAATTAAAGGATACAATTAAAAGATAACATTAGAATTTCAAATTAAGGTATCCGTACACGTCCAAGGGCCTTTTTTAAGAATGTTTTTCAATTTTTAACTTCAGAGGTACATTTTATTGTTATACTTAAAAATTAGCAAAAGTATAAAATAAAAACTTTTTTTTGTACTGAAAGATATATTTAGCTTGAGGAAAAAAAAACTGATAAATTAACACTTTCCCGAAACTTGATCATTTAAAAACAAATGAATCTATCAAAATTCTGCACTGATCACCAAGCCATTTTCTAGGGTATAGACTATTCGGGAAAATTGAAAAATACATATTTTCATCCAATAAAACGTTTTTACAGTGTACTGTTACCTTAAAAATATCCCTCCAAAAATGTCACACTTTTTAACAGAAATAGGAGACAGATACAGTTACTTTCAGATGTTGGCTGCTGGGAGCATTTAATGCAAGTTCACGTGGCCGTCATGAGTGAGTGAACCTTGTTGCTTATCCCCGTAGGTGCCCTCTTGAAGAGAATGAAAATATCTGCATCCAATTACATTTTTATATTCAATATGTTCTGTAGAAAATTGTTGAATATTCATTTATATGTATGTTATGTTGTCCATAAAAGTAATAGTAAACAAAACAAAAAAAAAAAAAAAAAAAAAAGCATTGCTTGGGATAGAAAAAAAAGCGCTAGACAAAAATAAAAGCTATTTAAAAAAATCTGTTTATAAAAAATAAGAAAGAGAAAGTTACTTTAAAAAAAGAAAGCTATAAAAAAAAAAGAAATAAAAAATCTATAGAAGAAAAGAAAGGCAAACAAAGCTGTGTTAAAAAAAACTGTATATTAAAAAAAGTGGGAAACAGAAAAGAAAAGAGCATTGTAAAAAAAAAAAAAAAATGCATAAATGTATATATATATATATTTGTACTTAAAACTCCATAAATGTGCAAAATTTGTATTTTTTTGTCGAAAAGCACGTAATATTTCTTTATATGTATTTGGTATTATGCAGCTGCTAGTAATACTCATGACACCCAAGTGAAACAACATTCTATGAAAACCATGAGCACCTCTCCGGTAATCCAAATATTTGTTGACAAAATGCCGTTACAAATCAATTTCTTAGTATATTTTCACTCCAGGCAGCTCGTCCGGCAGCGGCCCAGTCATTTAAACTCGGTTCCCATCAAGAACACCGAAAGTGAAGTACCACCAACCTAGGTCAGTGCTTGGGAGGTTGACGGCCTCTCTCTTGACTGGACTGCTGTGGGACCGTGCACGCTGAGGGGAATTTGAGCTTGTAAAATCTGTCCTGGCTCCTATGTTGAAACGATAATTATAAAAGGGGCAGTCCAGGTGCTAAAGTCTCTCGTTTAAATCCGTTAAAAAAAAGGAGACCAATAAAAAGAGGCAGCGTTGACTTGCCTACCAGGCGCCTCCAGAACGGAATGGCCGAACATTATCGGCCCTCGTAGGGGCCAAGCTTACGTTCCGCAGCTGACAAGCCTTGAAAGGAAAAAAATGTCCACAGTCAAATGCAGTATGCGTCTGCTCGAATAATATCACTGTTTTTTTTTTTTTTTTTTTTTTTCTGTGGCGGCAGCCAACATGATATCGTAATGTGGTAATGTGTTTAAACTGTATGTTGCAGACGCTAAACGCTGCGATTTTGGAAAAAATAAACATATTGGCCCTTGTAAATGAAGTTATATAAATAGATGGAAATATCCTTTAATTTTATTTTATAAATCTTGCGCATTAAATATGGTGTTCATAGTTATAGTAACAACACTTTGAGGTCTAAGCCCGAGAGTCTCTCGAGGTCAAAGCCGGTCCCAGGGTGGAGCGAACGGGGCGACCTTACCGAGCGCCATATCTGCGGAGATGCCAAAATATCATGCTATATAATATATACGTGTACATATTTGTATTGTTCAAATCCTTGTTTTTTCCCCAGCATTTGCTAGCTAAATGCTTTCGTGTTGGGGGGGGGGCGCATTTTTGTACTTCGCACCACTTTGAAAAAATATAGGACCTGCATAGCTCGGGATCAACTTTTACCTCTCTGAGGTATAAAAGTATACTTTTGTTGTCTTTTAAATACCGTGTGCGAAACTTTTAATGTAAATACATAATAACATGTATGCGTAAATGGCAGAAAAACAGCAGCGAAAAGCAAAAAACCAGAATTTAAAACAATGCTGTGTTTTAACAAATGTTATTGAATAATTTTTATTTACAAATAAGACCTGTTTTCGGGTATATGTATGAATCTTTTGTAACTTTTTATTGGCCAAGTCTGTAACGTTTTATATTAAAAAAATTCTTTTCTCATGTGTATAATTTGTTTAAACTTTTTAATATGCTATTTTCAATAATTTCTCTTGCAATATTGATTCTTAGTACTCTAAAATAGTGTTTTAGTTGCGGATGAAAACTGTCTGAAGTTTATAAATAAATTTTTTAAAAAATATATAACAAGTCTTTAGACAGATTCATGAAAAGTACTAACTCCCCCCCCCCCAGACCTCAAAGTGTTGAATATTTAGTCTTTTTTAAAATCAATGCTACTGTCAGAAATTACATGCCGGTACTCAGCCAACTGCTGTTAGAGGCTTATAATTTAAAAAGTAATATTTTATGAAACTAATGCGCACTGTATTCATGTATAATTATATCCTCTTCAGCCAATAAAAAGTGATGTTTCGTATATTTTTCTAATCTTAAAGTGCAATACTTTTTAAACGTGATTGTTACAACCAGAAACTTCATTATTTATAATCAAAGTACTGATTTTTCTACACGATAATAACAAAAAAATATTCTCGCATCATTGTCATCAAATATCAATTCATTGATAAGTTTATATTTTAACCCAGAAGTAAAAAAAAAAAAAAGTGCTAAAAAGAGTTTTTAGATGATGACGGACCATATCTTATATATCTCATATATATATCTCATATAGTATTGCCAATAAATGCCATGCTCCCAGTTGAACCAATAACAAATTATTCATAAGGTGTCGTCTATAATAATGTTAATAAAAGTGTAGACAAAAGACGTCAAAAAAGACGTTTGTATGAATAAAAACACAGTATTAAAAATTGTTTTATTTAAAGAGTAACGCGTCTCAAGTTGCATTAAAAAATTATACCAGAATTTTACTCTTCACATGCAAAAATTGGATAACCTGACAGTATTCCGTGTGTGCACCACAAATAAAAAGTAATGAGTATATTCCATGTCTGCCTGTCCAAGGAGCACCTCCAACAGCTGAACAGTTGGACTGACGCCTGGCTTTCTCAAAATAGTTTTGTATAAAGCAACTACGTGCAAGAATTTTTCTAGGAAGTCCATTGCAGCATATCACTGTCTGCATACCCATTCAGTCTGCATTTCTTGGACTATTAATCTATATATGCTCTTGCGTCCAGTGAGAGGATGCCTTTGACAAACTGAAATTCGTATAAAATGACCACAAGATATAAGGCTGCGCAACAACGTACGGTCCACCACAAGACACTATTCAGTCGAAGTTAGAAGACGAGGGAATGACTGCTAATGTGTGTGCTATTTGAAATTCGTGCACAAGAAGGCTTCTTTATGAAATATGTTGCCGGCATTTTACCAAGTCTTGAAGAGTCTTGTATATACTATAAACACTCAAACCTAGTGATCCGCTGTTTGAAATTTGCTTTTTGGTAGATATTTTTATCTACACTTTTTCATGGATGCCTGTCCAACTAGAACCTCCTGCGTACAGACACTGCTGGTAGCCTATCGACCGAAATTCGCATAAAATGACAACAAGGAAGAAGGACGCCCGACGATGCCGGTTCCAGCAAAGAATGTTTTTTCCAAATCTCTGACGAACAAGTCTCTTGTTGCCAACGGGTCATTGTTAAAGGTATAGCAAATGAAACTTATACCCAGCCAGAGTGTCAGCCGGAGTCACACGTTTCAAAGAGCTCTCGTGACTTAAACCGCTTGACGGGGACGGATGCGGAAGACTGCCGGGACTTGTGGCCGGAGTGTGGGCCGCTGACAAAGTTCGATATCCTGTTTCTCGGATAGCGGGTGTCAGTTGCAAGCTCAGTCACACTGTTTCAAGTTACTTTCTGTTACGACTCGTCCCTGCCTGACTTCATTTACCATCATCCTGTTTTGAATAATGCTGTTCTCGGCTTTGTCGATGGAATTGGCCCTGAACAGAGAGGAGTGAAGCATTCTTCCTACCAAGACATGTCACCACATCGGCTGATGGTCGGTTTGCGGGTGGCAGCCGACCTACGGGACTTTGAGTGTGGGCCGCTGACAAAGTTCGATATCCTGTTTCTCGGAAAGCGGGTGTCAGTTGCAAGCTCAGTCACACTGTTTCAAGTTACTTTCTGTTACGACTCGTCCCTGCCTGACTTCATTTACAATCATGCTGTTTTGAATAACACTGTTATCGGCGTTGTCGATGGAGTTGGCCCTGGACAGAGAGGAGTGAAGCATTCTTCCTACCAAGACATGTCACCACATCGGCTGATGGTCGGTTTGCGGGTGGCAGCCGACCTACGGTGTGGCGGGACTTCGGAAGCTGTTGTATATTCCTGTTAAAGAAGAGCTACACAATGAGGGCTTACGCAGTAGCTGGGGACTTCTGCGGAAGATGCTGGACCGTTGCTTTGCGGACGCGGCTCCCCCTTGGGGCGACGTAGGGCGCCTTCCTCAACTGTTGCTGTGGCATCGTCTTGGCCGAAACACGCTTCCCTCCAGTCACTCCAGCTATTGATCTGGACTTTTTTCCGTGGAGAATTTCCTTGCCATTCTTGGTTTTTCTTTCATCTCCATTTTTGGAGGGTCACTCTGCATTTTTCATGCGTTTTTTTCATGGTCTGACCGAGCAACCCGTTGTGAAGCCCACTCTTAAAGTGGGGGGAATGCGGGTCGGTCTCGATTCCACTGCTTTTTTACATCCTGCTACTTGTTCAGCTCATCCACTTGCTTCCTTTCCGATCTCTTGGACTAGTCATCTGTCGAACGAACTCGATTCCCAAGCATTTCCCCTGTCCTGTCATGCTTTGGAGATTTTTTTCATCACAAGATACTAATCGACACGCTTTTATTTACATCTATGAAGGCCAGCAAGCGGTGCAGGTACTCCCTTAAAATCCTATTTCGGTTCGGTTCAATGAAATTTATATAAAATAAATACGAGAAGTCTGCTAAACGAAGTGCGTTAAAGTGTTTATCTGCAGAGAATTTTCTGAGTCTCTCTTCTTAACTAGATTCCCACATGGTCTATCAGCAGAATTCCGTATTGAATGACAACGAGAAAGAAAGTTGTTTAAAGTTCCAGAACGGACACTTTTCTGAGCCTGTCTACCCCCCCCCCCAAAAAAAAAGCCGCTTGCACACGGACGCAGCAGTCTGCCGACTGCATTTAGTCTTGAGTGACCACAAAGAAAACGGCTAGTCAAAGAAGTACGTTCCAGTGTGCAAATACTCACTGTATTTTTACTCTCCGATACTTTTCCGTCCGATAAGAGACTTCTGTAAATAAATACACTGGTACTGACTGAAACGTAATGCTTGAGAAAAAAGGTTGCCTAAAGAACTTAGTTTCAGAATAAAAATGTTCATGTATGGACATTTTTCCATTGCCTGTCCCTCTAACGAGATCCTCCTAGATAGGGACAGTGCTAGTGTTTGTCACCCGAACTTTGTATAAAGTGACCACAGGAACGATAAATATCCAACGAAAATGCGTTTCAGTGTATAAATGTTAACCTACTATACACTTTTCCAAGACATTTGCCCAGTGAGAAACTTTTACATAAGAAGTGGTTGCTGGTAATCTACGATCTGAAATTCCTGTGAATGCCTTTCCAGCCTTTCTACTACCAAGAAGAGCCTTGCACACGAGGACTGGTTGCTTGTGGCCTACTAATTCTTTTATAACATGACCATAAGAGAGAACAATTACTAAAGAAGTACGTTCTAGAATGGAATAGTTTATCAACAAACAATTTTCCTCACTTTTTGACCATTCAGAGAAAATTTGTGTAAAATGACCACAGGCGAAAAGCTTGACTGACGAAATTCGTAGCAGTTTGTTTCTGGGTGCCTACACGAAGTTTAGTATGTGCAATGCAGAAAGAATGAAAATAATATTTATAGTTTGATACGTGCGTTGTAAAATATTCTCATGATGTTTTGACTTTGAATAATTTAGACTTAGTATTTGAATTCATCCAAACTTCAGAATTAAATGTTTGTTAGTGACCACCAGATCTATCCTCTGACCCCTGAAAAAATAACTTTACTGGGAGTATGACATTTGTTTATATAAGTATATGTACACTTTTTTAAAGAGTAAATATGTTGTTACTGCAATACACATACATATAAAAGTTTTTAGTGTGATTTGAAAAACAATAAAAAATATGCTAAATAACATTTTATCTTTAACAATATTTAGAATTATGTATTGTATTAATTACGTGTATATTATTTCTAAAATTGTTGTATTTACGGAAGTGCCATTTGATTATAATAAGTTGATATATTTATATTCTTTTCTCATTGTTATTTTTATAACTAGAACATTATATTGATAAGTTGCTATAAATTTGATCTACGATGAATAATGTGTAAATAAATTGCTAAAGCATCAATCATATATTGATAAGTTGCTATAAATATGATCTACGATGAATAATGTGTAAATAAATTGCTAAAGTATCAATCAAGTATTGATAAGTTGCTATAAATTTGATCTACGATGAATAATGTGTAAAAAAATTGCTAAAGCATTAATCATGTATTTATTTATTTATTTACTTACATTTAGTTCGAAATGCAAAAGCAAAAATGTTAAATAACATTTTATCTGTAACAATATTTAGAATTATGTATTATATTTATTAAGCGTACATTATTTCTAAAATTGTTTTAGTTACAGACGTGTCATTTAATTAAAATATGCTGGTATATTTATAATATTTTCTCATTGTTATTTGTACAACTTGAATACTGTATAAATAAATTGTTAAAGCAGCAAGCATAATTTTTTTACGTGTACTTCGAAATACAGCAGGGGAAAATGATGTTAAATATTATTTTATGTGTTACAATATTTATAAGTACACATATATTAATAATGTATTTTTTTTTATAAAATTGTTTCATTTGTTTAAAATATGTTGATATATTTATAATTTTTTTCATTTTTTTTTATTTTTTATAACCTGAACATTATATTCATAAGTTTGTAAAAAGATCTTTAGAAAATAATGTACTTCCTGAAACGACTTACAAAGTCAGTAATGTTTAAAGATTTAAAGAAAATAAAAATGTAACTCTTAGATCTTTTAAAGGATTTTTCCGGCAAATATGTTTAAACTTCTGTAGTAACATGAAAACTATTTTGCATGCTATGGATAATCACATTATTTTCATGGAAGGAAATCTAAATTTGCACTATTATTACATGATAAAAGCAACGTTTTTGTTGCAATTTTTGCACGCATGTTTTTAAAATGATATCCTAAACCGCACAAAACTCTTCACATAAGTAAAAAGGTAGAATGATTGTGATATACTTTATTGAAGCAGTAAATTAATATAATATTTTAATTTGAAAGTGAGTTTCAAAAAATGAATTAATAAATAAAAAGCCGAAAGATAGCTTTTTTGTAAGGCTCTACTTGTAAAATTTAATTGTATTTGCTTAACTCGAAAAAAAAAAGAAAAGTAAACATCAAGAAATGCATAATTTTATATTTGAAAGTAATCAGTGCTATGTGGAAAAAAACAAACAAAAAAAAAACGTCTTAGAAGTGATAGATAGTTTTAAATTTAACGTGTTAGATGCATACAGAGTCACGTGATCTAACCACTGGTAGCTGAACATACAACCATATGTTTGGGCATCAGCGCAAACTGTTAGCTAAACATATGCATAAACTCTCGTAACCCTATAAATTCTATTTTTAAAGCCACGTTCACATGCTTTAGTACATTATATTTTTGAATAATTTAATGCATTTTTCTGTACATGCTTTCCCTAGAAATAATCCCCTTTCCTCCGGGGGAAAAATAATAATAATAGCTCGGTGAATGCGGTAATGGTTCTATAAAACAAAAATGTCTACAGGGACAAATTCTGCCTTTTCAATCAGTTAGCGTATGTCAAGATCCCGCCAACTTGAGATTCCGAGTACTGTACATACGCACGGTTATGAAAAAAAATATTAAAAATACTAAAGTTAAAAAAATTACATGTTTATGTAAAAGATAATGATTAGTACAATTGTTTATTTATTATTTTAAAAAATATCATCAGTATAAAAATAATTAGTATAGTAATATAAAAAAAAATACTTGCCGACCGGATTGTATGGTGTTTAAAACACCGTACTACGGTTTCGGGTTCGACTCCCGGGGCCGGGGTTCGATATCCGACTGGGCGTAGTTATCATTTGTCAGTCCCTTCGTAGGGGGCGACGTTGGTCCACCTACTAGGTGCCCCCATAATAAAGTGGCCAACAATTCCGGCCCGTTGTGGCAAAAGCCTTCAAAGATAGCGGCCGGCCATTGGAAAATATATATATATATATATATATATATATATATATATATATATATATATATATAAACTTTTGGGGGGTTTATAGCATTTGATAAAGACAACCGAATTTGATTGAAAAAAAAAATGACACTTTCATGATTTAAGTCTAATGCATGATTTGTAGAATAAATTTAAAATTTATTTCAGCTTTCCTTTTTTAAATAAATCATGGGGAAAATACTTTGTTTTAGGCATGGTTAACAATAAAAAAGCAGTTCATTACAAATCTGCAATAAATGGCCTTTATTTTGAAAAAAAAAATGGAATTGAAAAGATAAATCTGTATTCTCAAATATCACTTTTACCGTTAAGCATGTTTAAAATTGATGTAATAATATTTTCAATATGTTTCTAAATGGCAACATTAAACATTAGTGCTTTAACATTATTTAATAGTATTCTAGAAGGCTAGACTGGGTATTAGGCAAAAAGCATCACAATGCATTTAAGAGTGCTTAACCTGTTAACCGAGCGGGATGCAGAAATATGTCAAACATAAGCAATATCGGGTATGAGTAGGACATATGAATATGTTCTTGAAATAAATGTTTTGCTCTGAAATGGGCATTACTGCTCGGCCAAAGATAAAAGATCTACTTTGGTACGCTGCCAAAAAAAAAAAAAAAAAAAAAAAAAAAAAAATGAACAGGCCAAAGGGGAGAGGGAATTTCGCGGTTAACAAGTGAACTATACACTTAGATTAAAACTGATTTATCAGATACATCTCCCTCTATTACAATAAACTTCAGGTCTTCATTAAAATAAGTAGTAAGGCTTTCTAAAAGTTGTAAAAAGCTGTCCTCTGTCTCTTCATTTCCTTTAAGAAACTCCAATATTCGTTTCGATTTTTCTTTGTAATGTTTTTGAAACTGGGATTCTAAGTCAATCCCAACTAAACTTCTGAAGTGCTGTAGGAGGCATTCCTTTTGGAATAAAAATGGCCACTCTTCCTTTATATTTAAAATGGAAGGCTGGGTATTGAGCAAGCAACTTTGCGAATAGTAAGTTTCATCCATTAAAGATAATACCCCGTTAATATCAAAATTCTTTTGTATGCTCACTGTAAATGTTTAGTAATATCTCTTTCTTGTAGCCTTGCGTTTCAGCTGTTTCGTTTAAAGGCTTCAATGGAGCAGGGTTACTTGCTCCATACCACTTTGATATTTTTTTTATGTTTGACGTTAAACTGATCACTACTAGTGCTTGGGGCACTGCTCGATAACTTTCGTGGCACTTCACTTACTAACCGATTAGTGTTTTCACACCTATACACAATTTTTCTTAGTAGACTTTCGTAGCCTAGTCCAACAGTCTCTTGATTGAAAACATCAGCAAGTGGCGGTTACATGTTCACAATTTTTTTTTGCAAATTCTCCGAAGATCTTTTTTTAGGGGCCTTTTGCAGATATTTTGTATCTGTTCGCATGTGGCACGTACGAATAAGCGCCTCCATTTTGGCTCAAGTCTGGCATTTTTGTTTAATCGAGCCACAACTTCTTTGGGCAGAAAATCTATATTTAAGTCAAAAGAGCCTGCCCACCTAGCATCTAAATTGTTAATTAGAGTTGTAGACTGAGATGCAATAGTAGACTGAGATGCTATAGTAGACTGAGATGCAATAGTAGACTGAGATGCAAGTGTTTCTTTGGTTTGATGATTTACAGTATCTGAAAGATTACAAATATATCAATTAAGACATATGGTGCCAAATGCATACAAAACGACAATACTAAATGTAACAATAAGATGAGAAAAAGTACACCAGTTTTAACAGTGTGAAACTAGTCATCAGTTTAAATGTGGAAGGGTGAAAATGCATTCGTAACAAATTCTTATCTTAAGAACTCTTGAGTAACAGTACTCTAAGAGTGAGATTCTTATCTTACGAGTAGAGATATAGTGTTATATTAAAATGACTAACAAATTACGTTACTTTTAACCCCCCGCCAAAAAAACCCAAGAAAATATTAATATTTACAAGAAAAATTATTAATCAAAAACTCATACTTTAGGTATTTAGCAATTTATAATTCTAAAACCTCCCCACTCAGAGTATATCATACTAATTATATACTTAAAAAGCAAGATATTCCCTGTGCAAAAAGGCACTCAAGTGAGTTTCGTTGTAATTGATACACGAAAATAATCTAAGGTTCAGTTGATTCTATGATTACATAAACTAAAAGGTGAAATGAAATGTGCCCTATTTTAAATCCTTTTTGCTAGTATGAGTGAACACTTACTTTCATTTTTCCACAGTTTTAATAATTTTCTTGCTATAATTGGTTTTAATAAACCAGCCATGTCTTGCTCCACCACTTCTTGTAAATCATTCACTTCTATCACTCCTATCTCCTCTAAATGTGCTTTTATTTTGGCAACCTCATCTCTAGTCATATTTGGCAAAGCTTTGCTAAGATTGTAATCAAACAACATAACACCCATCAGTGGCGCACCCAGGATTTTAGTTTAGGGGGGGGGGGCTGAGCTGAAAATACTGCTGAACTCGGTTATAGTGAGATCGATAATATTTACAACCCTCTTATAACGTCAAAATATTCTGTACCACTGGATTTGCCCATACAACACAAGCCCACAAGCAAAAACTCATTATAGAGTCATAAATAATTATCGGATCTTTTCAGTGATACTGTAACCGACTTTAATAGTGTTTCATAAACTCTCTGTAAGTATTTATTTAAAAACTAACATCTTTTTAGGTAAAAATTATTTATAAATAATTTGAAGACAATAGATAATAATAATAGTAATAATTCATTAGTGACAATTTTCATTTTTTTAAGTTTTTCACTTCTAACTGTCCACCTTTAGGGGGGGCTTGAGCCCCCATAGCCCCCCCCCGTGGGTGCGCCTATGACACCCATCCTTACACAAAAATAAAAATGGAACAATTGAAGCTGAAGACTTGAGGACTTGCTGAAGATTTGACTCTGTGGGAGATGGGGGGCCACTGAATAAATCAGAATTCAAACTAGAAAAAAATTGGTTGAGAATTTCTCTCCCAAATAGATTTTTAGAGGTTAGAAGAGGACAAATATGTGAAAATGATTTGATTTTCATTTACAAGTTTTTGACACATGACTCTTGTTTTAACCATAACAGAGTGCCTACCATCACTTAGCCACCTGGGTTTAAAAAAAAAAAAAACAGTCCAGTTGGGTTTTTTTTAGTTTAATCGTTTTTTTTTTGGGGGGGGGGGTTTAATCGGGGTTTTTAGGGCATATCATATTTCTTTAAGATTACTAAATTAAATTTTTATAATAAAATCTACCCGCTAAAAACAGTATATTTCGTCATTATTTAATTATATAATAAATTAAAAATTATTTTAAAGTACATATTGTCAAACAAAATTATCATAGGTCTTATGACATTGTCTTTTGATGAGAAATGGACAAATGGAGGACTATGCATGATACTTGATCTTTGTTTGACACCAGCATGTCTTAAATAGGCGAAAACTTAAATAAATTACACTGTAACTTCAAAATTTTTTAATAGAATAATAACATTACATGCTCTAATTTGTATTTATTTATTTATTGAGAAATTGTTTTTAAAATGTTCATATTAATAGTGAAATCAGAACTCTATTTTCATACATTCTTTTTACAGTAAAGATGCATTCAAGATGTACGAAAACTAAAAGTAAAAAAACACAGTTGGTAAATATACTAAAAGTAAAGAAATTTCAGAAAACAGCAAAACTAATAACGAAACACATTTTGATTATGAGCCGCTATGTAGAGCAAAAACAAACGATGAAAGTACTACGATTACGCAATGATGCAGAAATCGATACACCAGTTTCATCAGATACAATTGATAATAATTCGATGAGTCATAGTGACCCGCTAAATACACAAATTTTTGACACAACCGAAGTCAAAGATAGTAATTCAGAGCTCTGTCACAACTTGTCAAGCAACAGCGAATCACACTCTGAATGTGAGCCAACATGTAGCAGGGAAAACACAGACAACAGTACAGCAGAATTGGAAGTTTCATCGCAGGTAATAAATAAGACAGTCATGTTAAACCAAAAAACATACAAGTAACTGGAACAGCGAATCGTGCAGAAGAACGAAGAAAATGGGATAAGAAGTTTTACTGTTTGTACTGTGAAAAGCCGTTTTCAAAGTTACTGTGACATCTGGGGCTCTACCACCATGGTATTGGATAGCTTTCGGTAGCGAATATATCGAGCCATCTCTTCTCATGACGTCACAATCCGAGAAATATCCGATATGCCCAGCACGATCCTATCGTAATTGTTTCACTGTCGTATTCACTATCGGAAATAATGCTGTTTTTTCCCGACATGTTGGATGAAGGCGAAAACTTGCATTCCAGTATCGGAGAGTACAAGATGGACGGGTTTTTATTGTGTGCATCAGGGAGTGTCAAGTACTTCCACAAAAGGACCCCTCTCCCTGTCACGGTGGGTTAGTCAAAAACCGGCTTCCACCCTTTATGGGTGTCTCCGGAGTCTTCGAAAGTTCTGAAAACAATGCCTTGGTTTAAGGAAAAGGAGAGAAAGCCGTGTGTTTTGATTGGTTGATGGGTCTCAGTGTACGCAATGGACATAGCATGCACATTAATACTTGCTTGTTTTATTCGATACTCATCGTGCCTGCTCCAAAAGGAGAGTCGCGGCTATTTATCCGAAGTATTTGACTATCCGGAAGCGAGAAATATCCGTAACGGATATTCTAAGATACCATGGTGCTAGATCCCCCTGGAAAGTATGCATGCGGACGAAAAAGAAGCGATCGAATTTATGAATATGAAAAGTGCAGAGGATAAAAATTCACGAAAAACAATTACCACTAAAATACGCAATTCGGGCAAACTCATTCACAACTCCATAAGTATTAAAACATGGATTTGGCAAATTACTTGCGGTGTATCGTATGAGTAAGACTACTGAAGCAGACGCAGACGCTTATATTCCTTGCAACAAATGCTATGGCTATTATGCCAGAAAAGAACTTTATAAGCACAGATGCCCACTAAGCGAAAAAAAGAAGGGCGAAAGAAAGGTGGCTGTAGGAAGAAAATTTTTGCCCACGCCACTTCAAGTGTACGAAAGTGTGCATAAAATTTTAGCTGTGATGAAAATGGACGACACTAGAGGAATAGTTAACAGTGCCCGAGATCTGTTCCGATTTTTAAAAGAATTCCGTATCCTGAAAGGCAAAAATTCGTACAGCATGTTACAAGTAATGGATACAGGTAATTATGCAATGATCTTGAATGCAGTGAAAAACATTGCTGGATTGAACAAAGACAACCAAAGTTTTTCTATACCAGAATTAACGAGAAAACTTGGGTTGCATATGAAAACGTGAGCGACAATTATTAAAGCCGTTGCTTTGGAAGCGAATGATAATGAATTACTAGAAAGAAGTGAAATTTTCATGAAGTTGCACGAACTGAATTTTTTTTGTTGGAAGTGGGTGCTTCAGTAAAAAGAACAAGAGACAATATCAGACGTAACACGTCGAATCTATTGCCACTTAGTAGTGACATGATAAAATGAACGGAATTCCTTAACCCTTTGAGGCGCAGCCCTTTCCCAATGCTCAAAAAAAAGGGCAGCCGTTGCCATTGCTCGAATTAACTACCAGCAAGATGGCGGACGATCTAAGCGTTCATCGCGTGCCACAGATCTAGAGATCCGTTTTTGACGCAGCTGGCTGTGCGCCACAGCGTCAAAAGAAAGTCTCTAGATCTGTGGCACGCGATGAACGTTTCGATTGTCCGCCATCTTGCTGGTAGTTAAGTCGAGCGATGGCAACGGCGGCCCTTCTTTCAGCATTGGGCACTCTATCCAGCTGTTCTCGCACTCTTTCATTTTTTAGCAGATGTCAGTGCTGTTAAAAATAATCGTGACCATTTTTTACGGGAAATGACGTGCTAAAAAGTAAAGGATTCTCGTGGAGCTGTGTCACACGACCCTATTTTTATAAAAATCAAATCTATTCTTCGTGACTCGCAACAGTCAAAACGTCAGAGTTGGGTGTTCCCAGAGCGGGAACACTGCGCGTTAAAGGGTTAATGCCTTATGAACGAGATATTCTAATACTTCGAAAAGAGAGGATCTAGCAATAGAAGAAAAAATTCCTTCATGGATAATTCTGCAACTAGCAACTATTTCAAAAATAATTCTGTTCAATAGAAGGCGAGGTATCTCGCTCGAAATTATATGACTACCATAACAAAAAAGACTTATCCGAGGAGTCAGAAGTAAGTGGGTCATTAAACAAAATTGAAAATAATCTTTGCAATCTTTTAACACGATTAAGTAAAGTTTTTAATGATTTTCTTTGTTAAAAGGATATTTAATTGATTTAATTAGTTCTAATGATTTTATTTGAACAAAATATTTTTTTCATTAATTTGAAGTTTACCTTAGATAAAAATATGTTATTCATTATCTTCGCAATAGTTTACTTAATTGTAATGAGATTTTATAGTATTTTAAAAATTACTGTAAAAAGTAAAATAAAAACATTTCCTTACTACTGAAACATTAAACTTTATTTATTTAGTCATATATTTTTCATGAGACATGGGGCTTTTTTCGGGAATTCTTTGTTCGTTTTGATGACATCATAAAAATCACAACATGCAAGTACAGAATTAATTTTGACCTTTAGACGATTTTTAACATTACATATTGAAAGTTTACCCCTTTCTACCGACCAAATGTTCCTGATAATACAAAATTTTGTCTCAACTGGAACAAATGTCCCAAGTATAGACATCGCAAACTGAACTAATTTAGAAATGCTGCTACATGGAGTATCAAGACTTCTAAAATACCTTAAAAATAGCTTTCCACTTCTCTTCATTAAAAATCTTTTTAATGAAGATAATTTAAAACTTAGAAGATAATTTAAAAACAAAATTTTGAATTTTTATCCGTTTTACAGTCATTTTTGGGTCCCCTTCAAATTATGACGGGAAGCTTCTCGAACCTTTTCGCTAATCAGGCTCTGGGTCGACCACGAGAAAGAACATCTCTTTTATCGTCATCATTGCACCGATTAAACAGTGTTTGTAATACATTACAGACTATATCATTTACAGGAAACATAAGGAAGGTGAATAAACAGAAAAGAAACTAACTATTATTATCATTAAAATTAACACAAGAAGAAACTCTAAAACTTTCAAAAGACAGCAGTAAAAATCTCATGTGTCAAAATCTCAAACAAATCACGTGGTTTCATTTTCCTACACCAATTTGTTCTTGGAGACGCACTACGCTGGGTTTTCTCTCACTTGAAGAGACAGACCGTTTTCTGAGGGATCTCTTCACCTGATAGAAAGTCAAGTTGTAAAACTGAATGGAGCGTCTGAGGTTACCATGGCAACCCCACCGATAAGTGCAGTAGAAGAGATAATTTTTCATTAGCACTTCACAACTCACCCCGTCAGAACCCGCGTACCACGTGACTCTAACAATGGACCAATCCTGACACATGTCTTTGAAACTTTCTTTGGCCGCGCGGCAAAGGGAGGGGAGGGAAGAGAGTTAGGCTTCACTGATAGTAAGAGCATGATTTAGCACAAGTGTATTAAGAATACACTGTGATTGACACTGACAAAATTTGAAAAAGGATTATGGCTTGCTTACGTTACACAATTTTTTGTTACTTAAAATACTTGGTGAAGAGGCACTTCACCTACTTCACCTGAAAAGCCGCCACTGGTTTGTGACAGTAATCAATATCTTTTTGCTTGTTGCAACAACAGATCTAACCTTTACTACCGAGGGTCACATTGCATTCGAAAATTTTCAAAAGAGTGTGGTGCTGAAAAACCTGATCTTTGATCAACAAAACTACCTACACACGTAGCAACTCTTTCGCAAGAATTAAATCTGAAAAAAAAAAACATGAATTAGAAGCTATGGCAAAATTTACGGGTCATGATATTCGAATTCATCGAGAATTTTACCGTCTCCCGGATGGAATTTTACAAACGGCTACATTATCAAAAGTATGCATCAGCTTAGAAAAAGGAAAGATGACAGAAAACTACGGAAATTCTTTGGAAAACTTAGAGGTATCACTTGACGAGAGTAAGTCTATTTACTTGTTTAATATAGTCTGTAAAACCTTTTAATTTATATGCCAAATTAGATTAAAAATATGAATGACAAAAATTGGCAGAAAGCATTGGTTTTTGCAAAAATTGGCAGATAAGTTTTTCTTAAGGTTTCAGAAAAAAAATTTAGTATTTGCTGTTAAAAATTTAGAGTTGATAGTTTAACCCTTTATCGCGCAGTGTTCCCGCTCTGGGATCACCAAACTCTGACGTTTTGACTGTTGCCAGTCACGAAGAATAGATTTGATTTCTATAAAAATAGTTGCGGGTGACATAGCTCCACGAGAATGCTTTACTTTTTAGCACGTCATTTCCCGTAAAAAAATGGTCACGATTCTTTTTAGCAGTACTGACATCTGCTGAAAAATGGAAGAATGCGAGAACAGCTGGATAGATTGTCCAATGCTGAAAAAAAGGGCAGCCGTTGCCATCCTGTCTGTGCCCGGCACAGCCAGCTGTCGTCAAAAAAGGTCTCTAGATCTGTGGCACGCGATGAACGTTTTGATCTTCCGCCATCTTGCTGGTAGTTAAGTCGAGTGATGGCAACGGCTGCCCTTTTTTCAGCATTGGGAAAGGGTTGCGCCTCAAAGGGTTAATCTAAAGTTTTTGATTAAAAGTTTTCGCCTTACAGGAGACCGTTCACTATATTGCTGATGGAAGTTTGCAAAGCATTCTCGCTCAGTCAAAACATTTTGCGAAAAAAATGTCCGACTACCGAAAGCAAAAGGAAGAGGAATTTATAGAAATCTACAAAAATGAGCGATGCATATGGCAAATAAAAAACAAGGACTACCATGTTAGAGTAAAAAGAGATGCGGCCTACGAAAACTTGTGAAAAAACTGAAAGAAACCGATCCAAGTGCCAATAAAGCAGCAGTTTTGAAAAAAATTAACAACTTCAGAACTGCTTCTAGAAGGCAGTTAAAAAAGGTAAAAGAATCGATGAAGTCAGGTGCTGGATTGGATGAAATTTACCAGCCCACTTTATGTATTACGATTTGCTTTCTTTTCTGCATGATCAGGAAGTACCTCGCCAGTCACGATCAAACTTGGAAAGTGATGAAGATATCTATACTGAAGTAAGTTAAAAAGTTTTACATCCCTGTTTGATCGTTTTGTTTTGTAATTTCTCAAGAGCCAAAGGTATATAAATGCATATTTTATATATATAATAAAATATTATATAAAAGTATTTAATAATACAGTAATCACACACGCTACATAGCGCTTAAGGAAGCTGCTTAATGGAAAACATGTGTATAATATTTTAGCATATATTAGAAAATAGGCTAGCCATTAATCAGAATAGCCAATAGGCTATTCTGATTAGCCAATAGGCTAATCAGTGAATCTAGCCAATGTGCCTAGGCCAATGTCACCTGGAATCTAGCCAATGTCACCTGGCTAGTGAATCTAGCCAGGTGAATCTAGCCAATAGGCTAATCAGTGAATCTAGCCAATGTGCCTAGGCCAATGTCACCTGGAATCTAGCCAATGTCACCTGGCTAGTGAATCTAGCCAGGTGAATCTAGCCAATAGGCTAGCCATTAAGCAGAAAATAGGCTAGCCCCAGGCTAGCCATTGTTTTTGTAGAATTAATGCATAAAATGCAATGTCTCATCAGAGGGTGAATTGCACAACACCGAAACCATAGTTTTCTGACTCACGGTGTTGTACAATTCTCCCTCTGATGAGACTCTGCATTTTATGCTGCCACAGATCTAGAGACCAGCCAGCCTTTTTTTAGGCTGGCCTAGAATGCGAATGATAATGAATTACTAGAAAGAAGTGAAATTTTCATGAAGTTGCACGAACTGAATTTTTTTTGTTGAAGTGGGTGCTTCAGTAAAAAGAACAAGAGGCAATATCAGACGTAACACGTCAAATCTATTGCCACTTAGTAGTGACATGATAAAATGAACGGAATTCCGGAATTCCTTAACCCTTTGAGGCGCAACCCTTTCCCAATGCTGAAAAAAGGGCAACCGTTGCCATTGCTCGAATTAACTACCATCAAGATGGCGGACGATCGAAACGTTCATCGCGTGCCACAGATCTAGAGATCCGTTTTTGACGCAGCTGGCGTTGCGCCACAGCGTCAAAAAAGTTTCTAGATCTGTGGCACGCGATGAACGTTTCGATCGTCCGCGATCTTGCTGGTAGTTAAGTCGAGCGATGACAACGGCGGCCCTTCTTTCAGCATTTGGCAATCTATCCAGCTGTTCTCGCATTCTTCCATTTTTCAGCAGATGTCAGTGCTGTTAAAAATAATCGTGACCATTTTTTACGGGAAATGACGTGCTAAAAAGTAAAGGATTCTCGTGGAGCTATGTCACTCGCAACTATTTTTATAGAAATCAAATCTATTCTTCATGACTCGCAACAGTCAAAACGTCAGAGTTGGGTGTTCCCAGAGCGGGAACACTGCGCGTTAAAGGGTTAATGCCTTATGAACGAGATATTCTAATACTTCGAAAAGAGAGGATCTAGCAATAGAAGAAAAAAATCCTTCATGGATAATTTTGCAACTAGCAACTATTTCAAAAATAATTCTGTTCAATAGAAGGCGAGGTATCTCGCTCGAAATTATATGACTACCATAACAAAAAAGACTTATCCGAGGAGTCAGAAGTAAGTGGGTCATTAAACAAAATTGAAAATAATCTTTGCAAGCTTTTAACACGAATACAAATAGTTGGTAAAGGTGGTAGAATTGTACCAGTCCTTCTTACACCTACAGTAAAAGAATCAACTCAGTTGTTAGTTAAATACAGAAAGGACGTTGGGGTTTGTGACAGTAATCAATATCTTTTTGCTTGTTGCAACAACAGATCTAACCTTTACTACGGAGGGTCACATTGCATTCGAAAATTTTCAAAAGAGTGTGGTGCTGAAAAACCTGATCTTTGATCAACAAAACTACCTACACACGTAGCAACTCTTTCGCAAGAATTAAATCTGAAAAAAAAAAATATGAATTAGAAGCTATGCTAAAATTTACGGGTCAAGATATTCGAATTCATTGAGAATTTTACCGTCTCCCGGATGGAATTTTACAAACGGCTACATTATCAAAAGTATGCATCAGCTTAGAAAAAGGAAAGATGACAGAAAACTACGGAAATTCTTTGGAAAACTTAGAGGTATCACTTGACGAGAGTAAGTCTATTTACTTGTTTAATATAGTCTGTAAAACCTTTTAATTCATATGCCAAAATTTGATTAAAAATATGAATGACAAAAATTGACAGAAAGCATTGGTTTTTGCAAAAATTGGCAGATAAGTTTTTCTTAAGGTTTCAGAAAAAAAATTTAGTATTTGCTGTAAAAAATTTAGAGTTGATAGTTTAACCCTTTATCGCGCAGTGTTCCCGCTCTGGGATCACCAAACTCTGACGTTTTGACTGTTGCCAGTCACGAAGAATAGATTTGAATTCTATAAAAATAGTTGCGGGTGACATAGCTCCACGAGAATGCTTTACTTTTTAGCAGGTCATTTCCCGTAAAAAAATGGTCACGATTCTTTTTAGCAGTACTGACATCTGCTGAAAAATGGAAGAATGCGAGAACAGCTGAATAGATTGTCCAATGCTGAAAAAAAGGGCAGCCGTTGCCATCCTGTCTGTGCCCGGCACAGCCAGCTGTCGTCAAAAAAGGTCTCTAGATCTGTGGCACGCGATGAACGTTTTGATCTTCCGCCATCTTGCTGGTAGTTAAGTCGAGTGATGGCAACGGCTGCCCTTTTTTCAGCATTGGGAAAGGGTTGCGCCTCAAAGGGTTAATCTAAAGTTTTTGATTAAAAGTTTTCGCCTTACAGGAGACCGTTCACTATATTGCTGATGGAAGTTTGCAAAGCATTCTCGCTCAGTCAAAACATTTTGCGAAAAAAATGTCCGACTACCCAAAGCAAAAGGAAGAGTAATTTATAGAAATCTACAAAAATGAGCGATGCATATGGCAAATAAAAAACAAGGACTACCATGTTAGAGTAAAAAGAGATGCGGCCTACGAAAACTTGTGAAAAAACTGAAAGAAACCGATCCAAGTGCCAATAAAGCAGCAGTTTTGAAAAAAATTAACAACTTCAGAACTGCTTATAGAAGGCAGTTAAAAAAGGTAAAAGAATCGATGAAGTCAGGTGCTGGATTGGATGAAATTTACCAGCCCACTTTATGTATTATGATTTGCTTTCTTTTCTGCATGATCAGGAAGTACCTCGCCAGTCACGATCAAACTTGGAAAGTGATGACGATATCTATACTGAAGTAAGTTAAAAAGTTTTACATCCCTGTTTGATCGTTTTGTTTTGTAATTTCTCAAGAGCCAAAGGTATATAAATGTATATTATATATATATATATATAATAAAATATGAGGTTGTAACGAAAGTTTTCCGCCACTGGAAGTATTGTCTGCACAAACAGTTCGTGTTGGTGTCAATGCCAATATTTTGTCAAACGATTTTTGTTATTTGAAAGAAAAAGACTTCTTTTAGAGCACTGTGTTGTGAAATCTGTAAAACAATATCTTCATGATTAAGTATAAGGTGTCTGAAATGGAACTATCACGCTACCAGATTGAACCATCATTTACTCTCAGTTCTGTTGCCAAAAGTTAGCTACAGAATGACGCCGAATCATGTGCACAGCTTAAGGTACTACTGCTGTATCATACGACATTGTGAAGATTTGGTACCGAAAGTTCAAAAACGAGGACTAGAACATTTAAGAAGCAGAGCGCTCTAGCCGGCCTACTGATGCTGATGAAGCCTGCCTACGAGAATTTGTGGAAGAAGATAAAATATTCATCCACTCGAGAGCTAGCTAAAAGAGTTAGACTTTAGTGACATGTCCATTAGTTGCACAAGGCATTGTATAAACTTGAAATATAAGATCAATCGCTCGATACTGCATGAGCTGACTCAAGCAAATCTGGCGGAAAACTTTCGTTACAACCTTATATTATATAAAAGTATTTAATAATACAGTAATTACACACGCTACATAGCGCTTAAGGAAGCTGCTTAATGGAAAACATGTGTATAATATTTTAGCATATATTAGAAAAATGCCCCCCAGGCTAGCCATTGTTTTTGTAGAATTAATGCATAAAATGCAATGTCTCATCAGAGGGTGAATTGCACAACACCGAAACCATAGTTTTCTGACTCACGGTGTTGTACAATTCTCCCTCTGATGAGACTTTGCATTTTATGCTGCCACAGATCTAGAGACCAGCCAGCCTTTTTTTAGGCTGGCCTAGAGGCCCCTTTTTTTGACGCAGCCAGCTGCGTCAAAAAAAGGGGTCTCTAGATCTGTGGCACGCGATGAACGTTTCGATCGTCCGCAATCTTGCTGGTAGTTAAGTCGAGCGATGGCAACGGCTGCCCTTTTTTCAGCATTGGGAAAGGGTTGCGCCTTAAAGGGTTAACGGAGAAGCATCATCCGCTACGAAAACATATGGCAAAATGCTAGAACTGTTGCGGACTGCAGTTTCTTCAGGAATGTTCAGAATTTTTTGATTAAGTGTCTCAAAAAATTTCGCATTTTGCAGCACTCCTCCATCAGAAACTCTTGCCATTTGTGCCAAAATCACATAAAATGAATTCATAATTTCCATCTGCAATAGCCAACAACACCATACTATGTCGGCCTTTATAATTATAAAATTGAGATCCACTTCCAACAGGAGGTACAATACAATGTCGATATGCTTCCCATCAATTGCACCAATACAGTGAGGAAAGTTCCAGCGCTTTTCAAAAACTTCAGCAATTTGCTCCCAATCTTCTTTACACCAGGGGAAGTAAAAATTATAAATGCCACACGTAACATAATTTTCTTATTATTTATTGGCGATTATATAATTTCAGGAAGATGAAATGGAAAACAGAGTATTGTTGACGTTATAAGTGTAGATGAAGAAAGCCCCATCCAGCTAGAGGAAAAGGCCAGCTAAAGAGAATTCCGATGAAGAACTGCGGAACGAAGTCTTAAAATCCGTAAAAAAATCATTTCGAACGGGCGTCCATGCAAGCTGCAGATGATCGGTTCGACACGTCCGCAAAAACAATCACAAGGAGGCTGCGTGGACTCCCCATAGAAAAAAGTTTAAGACTCGAAAAAGAAATAAATAACCTAGTGTACAAAGCGGAAATTGAAATGATAGAACCGCAACGACCCTCAATGACCTGCCCTGGAGGATTCCTGGAGGAAGTCAATTCCAGTTTCATCCAGGAACTGGATCATTTTAAATGTATTTTTTATTTATTTTATAATTCATGTTAATTACTGTAATAAAATCTTTTAAACTAAATGATATGTTGTTATAATTAGTTTATTTTTATTATGTTCAGTTAATCCACAGTAAAATATATTTTATGCAGGAGTATGTATATAGTAGTAGTAGTAAAACAGTACTATTTATGGAGTATGCTATTTTGCATTTATACAGATGTTGTTAACAAATTCATTAGTACTTATTCAGTGATATAAACTGTCAATTATTAAACTATAATTAAACTGGCCCTGGAAACGAGTTAAACGTCTACACAAAATTTTCTTCACAATAATATTATTTCAATTCATCAGAAGCATATACATAAGTTATGTAATGGATTGCATTCTCAATGGGACAACGTACGCAAACATACCCCTTTTATTTTAACTGATGAACTTTTTCTTACTAATTATTGATGAAGAAAAATTAAAATCTCCATCTCAAGAGGGAGATTTTAATTTTACGAGCAACATGTGTTCTCAATTTTTTGTATTTAAATGTTCATCCGGGACATGCGTATCATATAAAATACCCTTAAAATACTCTGCAGGGCAGTAAAGGAATAATATTGGAATCATCATCATTGTATAATGGGAACAGTGGCGTAGCCAGAAATTTTTCAAGGGGAGGGGGGAGGTTACGACTACTTCAAATCATTTATATGTATAGGTGTATGTAAAAAAGGGAGTAAGAATATACATTTTGTTTGGCGAAAAATTCCTCATTGGGGGGGGGGTATGACCCCCAAACCCCCCCCCTTAGCTACGCCACTGAATGGGAATCAATCATCCTTTGAACTATTCACTATAAAGCTAAAAAACATAAAAAGCTAATTATTACAATAAAATAACTATTATTTTATTTGTCGATTGTAATATATAGTGAATAATTTTATTGAGCAAGTGAATAATTTTATTGACTGGAACAGGAAACCTACCAAAAAATGTGTGATTCATTATAAATGTAGTCGAGAATTTGTTGCAATCAATCAGCCTGTGCAGTTTGGGAGCCATGGGCACACGCCCTGAATGCCTATCAACTCCTGATTTTGCAAGCTCAAATGAAACTTTAAAATGACATGGCATTTGGTACAAAGTTACTTTTCATAAAATTCAATTCTTTTCATTTCACTTAAATAAAATATCAGTCATTTTTAAACATTATAAATTGTAATTAATAAGTGTCTAATGAATAATATAACATATTGAGTAAGTTTATCGGAACAGGAATGATAAACTATATTTTAGAAACCTGTCAAAAATGTGCAATTTATTACAAATGTAATCGAGAAAATTTGTTGCTATCAATCAACCTGTGCAGTTTGGGAGCCCTTATTAATCAGTGAATTACCAATTACTAAATAAGCATCTTTATTTTAATAAGCATGTTTCTTTTCACTAGTATATAAATAAATAAATATACATAGAAATTTTTATTGGAGTGAGATAAAAATTAAAAAACTTAAAAGTGATTGAAATCTTTAACTGCATTTATCTCAGTTCGTTGATTTGCGAAATTTTATCACCTTTGAAATGCTAAGGCTTCGTCGAATGTTGATAAAATTGTTTGAAATGTTTTTTATTTGAACATGATATGACCAAGAAGAGATTTAAGGATTGCATTAGCTATAGGTTGAAAACTTTAGTCACAAAAAATTCCCATGTGACATTATTTATGTTTTTTTCCCCACTTTTCTAATTAGTTGTAGCTAAAATAATTTTTCTTAGGATCTAATTAAGTTAAACGAAATCTGATCCTTACTTTTTTTCAAAATATTATCATTTAAAACAAGAAATTGAAGAAAAGCAATTGAAAATAAAGAAAGTTGTACCATTTTAAAATTCGTAGTGAAAATGAAACTTTCGTTAAAATAAAAATAAAAAAAAAAACTTTTTTCCTTCATTTTTTTTTTACTTTTTTTTAAACAGATATTACGTTAATTGTGTTTTAAAATTCACATAATAACAAAAATTAATTTTAAAAGTTGAAAATAAGAAAAAAACATTTTTTGAGGTGCCGAGTCCTCTTAGGAGTTCTTTTAAGAAATCAAGCAACTTTTGAACAGTTTAAAAATTATTCACTAATACGAAAGACTTAAAAAAAATTCTGTGCTAGCTTTACTATACATTGTTACAAATGATCTATCCACAAGAATTATAAAACATTTAGGAAAAAATCCTAACCATACGATTTCTTGCAATATTTCTCTATTTGGATAGCGCCTCGACTCATTTTCCAAGGCCATTTTTGTGCCAAAAATTTTTCCTGAGAAAGCAGAGGCATACAAGTTGACTGTTTCAGTTCATATTGCAGTTGGTCGAGAAGCGGTATATTATTTTTTTTTCAAGTATTTAACATCATTGATTTATTTTTAAATTTGTTCAAAAATATTGTATATGCCTTTTCGCTTTGAAGGAACACCCTTAAATATTATAGCATTAGATAAGTAAAGTATTTATATTTGGAGATTTCATCTAAAAGTAGTTCAATTCAAACACAAGTAATAATTTTCAGTTTCTTACCTTCATATCCTTCCTGTGAAGGACAGCGTAAATTGCATCACACGTTTCTGGAATTATTTTTCCTAGAGCTTGAGGTGATATTAAAGTAGAGAACTTTAAGTCTATGTATTAAAGGTCTAGTTTTTTATTTTTATTTATTTATTAATTTTTTTAATACTTTGTTAAGTTTTGGGGAACTTTCAAGCTTAAAAAGCCAATATTAACGTCTCACCTAGTTTTAGTAGAAAATTTCCTCGTCCCTTTTTTCTCTTATTGCATAATTTTGGTGGGGAAAAAAAGAAAGAGAGAGAGAGAGAGAGAGAGAGAGCATCAGCAAAATATAGTCTATAATTTATTCCTGTTTTTCACAGCGCAATGCACATGCAGCATTCATATATGATTCAGAACGTAAACATTTCAGAGTACAGAATTCGTACGAACTAATACTGATTTGGGACTACATAGAAAATAGTTGACCTAAGCCTGTTGCACCTAAAGTAAGTAATAGGAACCAATATAAATAACAATTGGAAAAATACAGTTGTGAACAGTTTCTGATAAGAAACGTAAGCATTAAAATCCTGCATCTGCTTTTCTTGCAATACTTTGCTGAAAAGAACGGGAAAAGGCGAACAAAAGAACATCAGTTTACTGATAACGAAGCAAGGTGACCCAGGGCAGGGCCTTCTCTATTGTACTATTTGAGTAGAATAGAGAAGGCCCTGGGTGACCACGCAGGCTTTAATCCCGTGAGAGACAGTATGAATGCTAAGTTGAAATTCTAATCAGAGATTATTTCTCGTCGCGGTTCTTTGACAATTCTTAAAAGTTCAAGGAGTGCTTTCAAACTGCAGGAAGAGTTTTCTACACGGGTGCATATTTGTATTGCAGCCGAAGGAAGCTACTTTGAGCAAATGTTGCGCTAATAGAATTTGTAATATCATTTTAAGTTTCTAAAATGCATATATTTGTATTTTAAAATGTTTCATTTTCTAATTTAATGTTCAATGAAGTTTTCTCTTTCCTTGATATTTTATTTTAAGTTATTTAACTCCAGTTCATTTAAAAAACTCTTTAAAGCATACTATTTAAACATATAAGCTAAATTTTTATCTTTATTCTGCTGATAATAACGGCTTATGTCATGAATTCCTGCATACGCTATGCTTCATTCAGTTGGCGAAAAACTGGACACCCCGCCTCGGGCAATAAAAAAGCTTCTAGTCCACTCAGAGGCTGACTTGCAGTTGTCGGTTCTCTAGTCTGCTGTGTGCAAAGTCGCTGAATTTACAAAATTTTCGTAGGTGCTGTAGACAGAAAATTTTTTTCAGCGGGGAGGGAACAACTGGACATCTTCTAAAAGAAAAATTCTCATAATTGTTAGTTAATCAAGCCTTAGATCAATCAATTTAATCCTAATTAATATCCATAAAGCAGCTCGTTATCTATTGATATTTCTTCCGATTTTACTCAGATTCTAAAGAATCCACATAAATGAATGTCAAATATTAAAATTTTATTTTGAAGCTCATACAAGCATAGAAAATCCATTAAAAATTTCATTAGGATCTTATGTAAGTCACCCATGAAGACAAGATGAATATGGAATACATTTTGTATTAGTCAAAAGAAGGTTCTTTAAAAAAAGAAAAAAAAAAAAAAAAAAAAAAACACCATTCACAATTCTCTCTGCCATACTTATTATTATTATTTTTTTTTAATGAGCGGGCACTTCCTCATCAAGCATTTTGCCTTCCACTAAGGCCCGAAATACTAGCCATTAAAAGGCTATTTAATTATGCGAGCACTCAATGAGCGGCCAGCGGCGTTATCCAGGGCCTTCTCTATTGTACAGGAGCAGGCCCTGCGTTATCCCGTATGGAAGGACGTACCCAGGGGGGGGGGGGCAGAGAGTCCGAACACCTCCCCAGAAATTTCAATTTCTGTTAACAAAATAATAAGTATTTTTGTGCAAAAGTATGCCTTTTCACCGCTTGGACCCCCCCCCCCCCCCGAAATTTTTTTCTGCGTACGTCCCTGCCCCGTATGAAGGGAACAAAGCGGGCATTTGACAAGCAGCAATAGAACATAATCAAACAAATTCAGGAATGATCTTTTTTCTGAAGAAAACTGAATTTTCAGTAGATTTTTTTACAAAAGTAATTAAAACTGTTCAATGAAATTCTCTAGGTGAATTTTCGCTCTTATATTTAATTCCTTTCCGTATTCATTCCTTAATTTCTTTCCATATTTTTCAAGTAACATGTTCCTCAGTATTTTCGCTTGACTTCTTTATGGTATATGTTTGGGCAGGCGCGTAGCCAGGAAAAATTTTCGGGGGGGCATATATCCCGATATCCCCCCCCCTGGCTACGCCCCTGTGTTTGGGCTCCAACCAAAGCATGTACTATATGCTTTGGATCCATTGGAGCTACCACCTATGGGCAAGGGTGGGCAAATGCCCAACCTTGCGTCCAAAAATCGCACATGAAAAATTCGATGAATCGTGCAATATGAAAAATTTGAAATCTGGATTTTTTTTTTAGCCTAATGCTAAGCAAATCATTAATTTTACTTAAATATCTCAAAGAGGGAAAATGTACAAAATTCTTAAAATAACTTTTTGAAGAATATCTTCGGGAAATGAAAAGTAGAATAGAAAAGTGAAATATAACTAACGGAATAAGAATTGTAGCATACGTAGTTGCAGTGTTCCACGCACTCGTCCAAAATCTTTTATATAAAGTGTCCTAAATCGCCATTAACTTTTTCTCCATAAACATATAGCATGCAAAGTCCTGATAATGTTAATCAGTCACTGCTGATCTTATCCAGAACTTAACTTTTCTAGAGTAATGAAAAATCTTTCTACTCTGCATAGAACCTTTTCCCAAGCGATGTCATTAATCCATCAAAATAATTGATATTTTAAAGCACTCTTCCTTCTGCCTCTGTTTTAATTTCTGTATTAGATCTGCAGACTTGGTGACTAACTGTGCGAGGACTCCTCAGTTCAATATACTGAGTTCCTGCTATTTTCTTAAGCCAGTATCGTATTTTTCATGGGGAGGGTTACGAATACCACAACCAGCATAGGTGTGTGTGATAAGGGAGTGAAGAATACACATTTTGTATGGCAAAAAATTCCTCATTTGGGGGGGGGGGATTGTGACCCCCCCTTGTCTTTATCATATATAAAGAGAGTTACGAGACCGGGGACTCTTCTAGGAATTAAACTAAGCTAAAATTCTCATTCTACATGGCAAATATTGAAAATTTGTATTTTGTTGCATCAAAATCTTTTGACTAGAACTGCGAAATTGGGAGTATCATCTGTAATCAATTGCAAGAAATGATATGGATTACGATTGCGATTACTAACAATTTCGGAAACGATTATGACTAGTGAATGTTAATTTAGTAAAATAACAGTAATCTTGAAGTTAAAGAAATCACATATCAAAAGAATTTGACAATAATGCAATTTTATCATAGCATTTTTGTAAAATTTGTAAAATATTATTTTAGTCATCGATTACAGTCGATTGCAATCGGCACGAAGTCTGCCCATTGTTTAACATAGGGATTTTTTCGAATTCTCCAGAAATATTGGCACTATCGCTTAGTTGACTTCAGTTTTGAAACTTATTTTTGGCAGCAAATTTGACGAGTTTTCGCCAAAAAGTTGCCAAGCTTGGCGACATTTGGAGCATTTTTATGAATAGGGCCTGTAATCTTTGCTTCCTGAATTAGAATTATGCATTATGTATTACTTAATTTGTATTTTATTACATGATCAAATTTCGGAATTGACTGAGATTTCTCTACAGATGGAATCTCTCGAATGTCCGTGCAACGTCGGCGTAAGTATAAAAGAGTAGGATCGTTCCAGAGTTCAGAGCAGTTCAGTCAGCTGTTGCGAGCAGACATTGATTCTGCTGAGAGCATAAGGCTCTGATTGTGTGCTTTTGTAAGCGATCTATCGATTATTTTGAGGAGCTTATTTTTGAAAGCACTTAGGGCTTTCTTCATTGTTGAATACTGAGGAACTGCTGATAATTTCTCTCGAGAATTTGCACTGAAATTTATCCTGTAGAAGAATTTTTATCGCGTCTGAAATACAGCATGTGAGAAAGTTTCTGTATTAAGTTGGCTATTATAAATCGTGTTATTGCTTATTTATTCCTGTGATTTGTGTATAGCAGATTGTTCATCGACTTTCTAAGAAAATTTGTGCTTCGTCCTGTCAA
Source organism: Cheiracanthium punctorium (assembly GCA_038373885.1). Lineage (NCBI taxonomy): Eukaryota > Metazoa > Arthropoda > Arachnida > Araneae > Cheiracanthiidae > Cheiracanthium > Cheiracanthium punctorium. The sequence goes on from JAWZYV010003068.1 coordinate 85,634, forward strand.
CTGGACTGTTTACTAGAACTTTCCATCTGCATTGTATACTAAAATTTGAACTCGGAAACTAAGCAGTTTTTCTGCAACCATAATTTTGAATGTATTTTCAAAAGCACTGCGATTACACACGAATATTTTTTTAATTTTTTAAAATGATCTCTAACAGAAAGCAAATGGATGTCAACAGGCTGCAGAGTTTGGCTACAGGCTGTACGTATGAGTGAGTACTTTGCTGTGATGCACTGGGCCTGATTTACGGCGGGCATTCAGGGCACGTGCTCTGGGCCCCCGATGTTTAGGGGCCCCAAAAACTTCCTTTTATGTAATCATAATAACTACTAAAATTATCTCTCAAGAGTAAAATTTCTGATTACTTACTTCATTTCATCACAAATATTCAAAATTTTTAATTTAATGTCACTTGCAGAGCTAAAAATTATCCATTCGATTCGATATTCGCAAATTCGATAGGACACCTTAGCATGCACCTCCTCTTATCGTTTCTGAGGTGTGTGACGACTGTAAATACCCATAAAAACATTTCAGAACTGAAAAATTCACAAAAATGGTATTTGTCGTGACATTTTACTGATTTGTAAATGTTTACATATGGTTAACTTTGGAATGATAATTAGTTTTAACTTAATTTAATTAAGTAATATTCTGCGAAATATTTTTGTGCAGGGGGGCCCCAAAAGTATCTGTGCCCCCTGGCCCCAAAGTGTGTAGATCGGTAACTTCATGCATTTTGCTACATTGAGCTTTAGCGAGGTTGAACAGGGCCCTCTCTATTGTAGAATAGAGAAGGCCCTGGGTTGAAGCACAGTACAATTGATAAGCGTGTCTCACTCTTAAATTTTGCCGACCCTTGCAATAAATCCCGGCGGCGCCCATGTTTGTTTCCGACTAGAGACACTATCTCTAGTTCCGACTGTTTTGCGAACAAAAGGATTAAGCAAACAAACGGACGAGTCACATTCATTTTCGACAGGGAAGAACCGAAGAGGAAAATGACATGAAGTGTGAGGTTGGTTACCTTTCATTCCTCTAATTCCTCTCACCATTATTAAATTAAATTCCTCTCCCCCTCCTCATTGGAAATGGTACTCCAGATGACTCTCCGTAAGGACACGAACCTTTTTCCGAAAATACTCTCCATACCAGGGATGGGCAAACTACGGCCCGCGGGCCAAATCCGACCCACGGATGGAATTTTAATTTGCCGGTCCGACGGAAATTTAAAGAATATATATATTTATATATTATATATCCATATATTAAGAATTATGAAGATGGCTTGAAAAAGGTGCATTTTGAGTTCGAACGCAGATTTCAAGATTTCAGTGCCATTCAAACAGAATTGGATATTTCTACCATGCCTTTCAACGTAAATAGTAAAGCAGTGAGGTCCGATTTGCAGCTTGAATGAATTGAATTGCAATCTAACAATCATCTCAAGCAGTTGTTTCTAAATATACCAAAGTTAGAGTTTTACAAATCATTATCGAAAGTAAGTTTCCCAAATTGAATATCTTACGCCCAGAAAATCAGTGCTATGTTTGCTTCATCTTATATATGTGAACAAGTGCTTCCAACTATGAACCTTAGAGAGAACTCTTTCAGAAGTAGACTGACAGATGAGCATTTAGCCTCGTTCCTTAGAATCAGTGCATCTGACTTCGAACCTCAATGTAAGGAACTTTTAAAAATGAAATCGCAATTTCATTCATTTCATTAACATATTTAAATTGTAATACTTGTATATTGTTTTTAAAATTTTAGAAAAATTTATCTTGGCCCGCCGAACTTTTTTTTTTTCGATTTTTGGCCCGCGACCGAAAAAGTTTGCCCATACCTGCTCTATACAATATAGTTCGTCGTATCCGTACTACTTTTTTATGTTAAATTCGCCGTTAAATGGAAAAAAAAGTGTTTATATAATCAAACTAATATTAGCGTACTGAGTAATTTAATATTTCGCCTTTATTTAAAAGAAAATGTGTTTATTCCGTCAACGCTTTGCTATCCAATAGCGTGAAAGCATGTTTTGGCGCAATTTTTAGTAAGCGAAGATCGTAGCAACCCTTCTCCCACGCCAGAACGAGAAGATTCATTCCATTGTCTATTCGTTTCTTCGGAATATGCACTTTCGCACACCCGTAATCCCTATATCGAATACGAAGGAACAGCGAATAATCGCCAAATAATGCTATTAGTCAAAGAGTATAAGGAAGGAAGAAGCGCACACGAATACTTGACATGCAATACGGCACTCGCACCTTTCCACACACTGTCAGCAGGCACGTATCCAGGAAAACAATTTGGGGGGGGGGGGTCCAAACGGTAAGAAAGGTTGAATTTTTCACAAAAAGACTATATCACTATCATTTTAGTAATACAAATGAAAATTTCGGTGGGAGGGGGGGTCCGGACCCCCTGGACACCCCTCTCCCCTAAATACGTTCTTGATTGTCAGGTTTGCTTGAAAAAGAGTATAGTGGTTGTGTGGATTACGAAGTTTGAGAACTAGACCTTGGCCCGGAAAAGTTACAAGCTGAGAGAGCAATTTCATTGGTCTCAGGGCCTGATTAACGCACGGGCAGACTGGGCCAAGGCCCAGGGGCCGATGGCTATTAGGGGCAGTTTTGTTTTTTAGTTTTAATATTTTAATTAAAAAATTTACAAATATTTCATAAAATATTACTTCGTTAAAATTGGCAAAGTTTATTTTTTTGTTTAATATACATAGTAAAATCAAATAATGAATGCGTATTAGTCCTGATTTATATGTTTATGTAATATACTGTAATGCATCAAAAAAAAAATTGTAATAGTATTAAAAGAAAGGGGTAGGGTTCGAATGCATATTTGGCCCTGGGCCCAGTTTTGGCTTGATCGGGCTCTGATTGGTCCTCGGGTGAACCGCCAAGAACAAAAATCTCGCCAACGATCTTGGCGAGATTCAAAGCTGGCGATAATATTTTCAGTGTTTACCTTGTAATAACAATATTATTAAATAATAAATAATTAATTAGATTTATCCATTAATAGTTAATTAGAAAATGAGGAACGAGGGGTGATTACGTAAGGAACAACGTAGCTAGAGCACAGTAATAAGCGATTGATCATAAATAAACACAATAGAGAAAGTAAATGAAATAATGATTAATCAGCTACATTAATGAATAGTTATACTAGAAAAACTTACATGGGTGTTATTATGTAATTAACAACTTAGCAAGAGCATAGTAATAAGTGAATGTTCATAAATAGAAACAACATAAAAAATAATTGTATTCATATATAATTAATTAATAAATATACTAGAAATACTTACTTGTGGGGAGGGATAGTGGTTGCATAGTTAAGAACGTAGCAAGAGCATAGTAATAAGTTATTATCATAAATAAAAACCATACACAAAATAATAGAAATAATAAATTATAATTAGTTACATCAATTAATAGTTAACAAGAAAGCGGGGCAGAAGGGATGATTACGTTATTAACAATGTAGCAAGAGCATATTAATAAGGGATTGATCATAAATAAAAATAATTAATTAATACACGAAAAAAACTTACACGGGGAGGGGGAGTAATAAAATAATACTAATGACTTAATATGTGTTTAAGTGAATTAAATATTTTAATAAATAATAGTGTATTATGATTAAATTAGAAATTTATTAAATCTTTCGTTAAACGTAAGACTCCACTACGTATATAAAGCAAGGTACATAACCTATGTAGTATAAACTTAACCAAAATGTATGATTAACGAATTTGCCAAACGGTCGTCTCCATCAATACAATGCGCCAAACGTTCTCTTCAATCTAGCAAGCTTTCCTGGAAATGCAGCAACCCTGGGACCAATGAAATCTTTCTGACCACTTTTTACTTTTCCGGAACAAGCTCTAGTGCTTCCAGTAAAGGGGAACGTGCGGCAGTTTGACAACTCGGAAGGAAGAGGGGTGAATTCGCCAATAGCCTTATTCGGGACCACGTGCCAGCTCTTCGCTTCTCCTATTGGTCCCGATCATTTTAGTCACAGCGAAAGCATAGGGGTGTCTAGTATTTTAATGTCTTTGGGCCAGATCGCTGTTCCGAGATAATTTCCCCGAGGTGTGAAAAGTTCCATAACACCCAGCTGTCATCGATGTATTTTGAATATCTCCAGGGCCAGTTGCAGTTCCTCGCCCAGCATGGAACGAGGGACTACGCGAAGCATCTCAGATGGAGATGGTTGGCAGTGGTCCGAGCTATGAGCCGGACTTCTACTGTCGACTGGGATTCGGTGGTGGCGATGTGCTGCACGCTTCTGGACGCTTTGCGGACAGGGTCGTGTGAAAACAGGGACATCGCTCTCAAGATGATCTTAGTGTCTTCCCGGTGCATGGTTAAATTGGCGGATAATATGATCCTCCAGAACTCTGGAAGGTACGTGAGGGAAGTTTTTTGCAGTGGTGCTGCTGGATATGTTATGGCACCGGCTAATTTCACACGTCTCAAGTTGTCTGATTGCAGACAGAGTGGCTGCCTAGGTGATCTACGCTGCGCTCACACCAATGTGGAAATTTCAGTCTTGATGGCTATGGCATCAGATAACTGGCGTTACATCAGTGTTCTGCTACAGTACGGATTTTGGAAAGGACAGATGGAATCGCAAGTCCCCAATACAGATATGTCAGATTTCCGACGGATTTGGTAAGCGTATCAATTCTTTTTGCTTCTCATTCTGTTTGTGGGAGAGAATCGTAAATATCAGGATATTTTCGAAAATATCCGATTTTTGGGATATATTCCATAAGCGGTGGCAGATTGCCAAGCCAGATGCGCCGCCAAAGGTTAGGATAAGTAAATATACGTGTCAGCGTTGTCAATCGAGATGAGGTATTTAGCAATCCTTTTGCAGAGTTGTGTTGTTTTAGGATGTCATTAGAAATTACGTGATTGTTCTTTTACAGGAGCATTCAATATAATTTCAGTACTTTACCGTCTATGTCAGTGCAGAGAAAATTAATCCATTTAAAGCCCAATAATTATATAAACGTTTACCACCTTAACTTTTATTTAAAGATTGAAAATAACATTTGAAGTTCTTTTACGTAATCTCGCAATCTTAAGCAATATATTGATATACAGCTTTTTAAATGTAACATAACCAAATTTGGCACAAAACGTTTTTTGTTGGAAAGTGTTTCTATAATCGATGCGATTGGCATGATTTTTCATTCTTACTCCTTTAAATTGAAAAAAAAATTAAACAAAAAAGTGAGTTTTTCTGCTTTTTCAGTCCCATATCGATCCTGTAGTTTGGACTGGATTAATTTAAAGCTAGAAAACATTCTGTCTAACCCAGCTGTTAGCTGTCAAAATATTATAACTAACTGCGTATACGTTTTAACTTTCATATGAGCATCTGCCTTAGTACTACTCCACCACAATATGGATTTAGATTCAAGAATTCACCCTGAACCTTAAAGCTTAGAAAATGTGCTCTATTTAGATAAAGAAATTGCAGCCACGTGTAAAGGTTTTTTCTACAATTTCATTGGTCCAACGTATGTACAGATAAATGTGTTATTGATAAAAGCCATTTCTTCTCTTTTTGAGAATTTTTCCATATCTTTTCTTCCACATACTTTTTGCTTTAATCTGCACAAAATTTCCACACATTAAGTAATCGTGAATCAATTTTTTTGTACTTTATCAAGTGCACTTGCAATGCCTCCTAAAATATCTATAATAAGAACAGTTAACCATTATGTCATTCACTAAATTGGAAATGCCGTTATCAATTTAATTAATCTTGTCCGAAAATACCAGAAAATATTATATTTATTTTTAAAATAAATCAGGGTTGGCAAGATTTTGAAGCATGGCGGTTTTACCGTATTTTAACCGGTGTCGTCTTATTTGTGACCGGTTGATTTGCGGCAGGGTGAACCGCTTCCGTTTAAAAGCAGGTGCATTGCATGATTGATAGGATGGGGCCGTAACATTTGCGACCGCTTTAAGTGTGGGGGGGTTGATGGGTGGGTGGGGGGTGAGGGTTAAGTCGTAATAAGCAAAACTTTTAGATTTTAATTTAAATACAGCAGATTCTTCCATAACATCATAGCTGCTAAGTTGTACGATTTTTTTTTGTGCAGAAATTTAAATTGTTTGCATGATTTTACTAATGATTAAGGAAATCGTAAAATTTTTTATTGAAAACTCCATTGAAATTTTTATTGAAAAGATTGAATGACCCCTCTTTAAGAATAAATAATTTTTTTAAGCCTTATATTCAAAGAAAACCATTTAAAAATCAGTTCATTACTGGAAGGAAGTTTGTATATTATATTGTAAATTCAAAATAATTAAAATAAATGTTCCAACAAAAAATATTCTAATTGGTTAAAAATATTTGTGTAAGCAAACACGATATAAACTACCGTGTTTACTCGCTTAATAATCGCATTTCTTTTGCCGATTTTGTTTCACGGTAAAATTCTAGGTGCGAGGGATATCTATTATACATAATATTGCACATTCTAAAGCTGAAATATTACTGGACTTACAAAAAAAAAAAAAAAAAAAAAAAAAAACTTACCAACTTTGTCCACATTATCTGCAGTATATCAAATAATATTTTTGTCAGCTGCACACGAAAAAGGGGTATTTTTCTTTTTATAGTAATACATAGTAAGGGCAAATACATGACTGTGGCGTTTATGCAGGAAAAGTATTTTGTCGATTTTTTCTGCTTCAAAACGAGGGTGCGACTATTATGCGAGGACGACTATTACGCGAATAAACACGGTAAATATACCCAATAGTTATTTTTTTTATAATTGTTTTCTAGAAATTATCATTTTCTATATTGTTACTTTTTCCTCGCCTTATGTATTTAAAATTAGTGAAATTATCTGTCTAATATTAATGCACTTGTGTTCTCTTACGGAAATCACTAAATTATTTCCATTTAGAAATGTATTTAAACTTTCATTTATTTTACTACTGAAGTATTTAGTGCAATTTTTAGTAATAATTTAATTTAAAATACGTAACAGGAGGAAAAAATTCGTTTTTCTAATACAGAAAAAGGCAATATCAGAAAAGCATTCAGAAAAAAAAAATAAAATAATAGAGCACTGATTTTAGTACTTAATACGTACACTTAAGGACACAGTAACACATCTCGGCGAGTAAAGAGAGGCATTTCTTGCAAAAGATTTAACATGTATTTTATTTCAAAATAGAGATAGAAACGACATTTTTTTTTGTATGCTGTATGTACAAACATAACATTCCATATATAAATTTAAAACAACGAATTTGATTCAAAAATTAGTCTTTCTAATAATGTGGAAATTTACATTATTTCTTTCAACGCAAGGGGGGAGGGTACAGGATGTAAAGTACAAGTTATCCAGCCTTAGAATTTTTTGTAAAATTTTTGCTGTAGGAAAGAAAAAAAAAAGAAGAAACAAATTTGAGATATCCCATGCTTCCAAGCAGAGATTCTGTTTGCTAAAAATGCCGTATTACATGCATTTTTGTTTTAGATTAATGCGAATTTTTAAATTAAATGACAGTTTTAGTTCTCTAAAAGTAGCAGTGGTTCTTTATTAGGTTTATATTTGCAGTAGTTATAAATTTTGGATAAATATTTAAAGATTATGTAAGCATCCATGTGTATCTAATCCGAAAAAATAAAATAAAATAAAAAGCAATAATATTTTATAAGTGCAAAATTCAGCTTTTAAATGTCATCGCAAAAATTTTAATAATTTTTAATATTTGATATTTTTACTTATTTTTCGACTTAACAGCATAATAAAATAATTATTATCGTATTGAAATAATTAATTATAGTTTTTAATAGCTAAGAAAAATTTATATAGAAATTTATTGCTTGCTGTACCATAAAATGAAGAAAAAGTAGTCTGAAAAATATCTGAAATCAAATTTAGATTAATGTATCCTCAATAAGAATATTAGCAATATCCGAAATCAAAACTGTTATTTATAGAGTACAAATTTTATATTTTCTCGGTTTAAAAACTGTTTCCAGATTTCAACTTTTAGATTTTCTCGGTTTGAAAACTTTTATTTCTAGATTTCAAATTCTTCCCAACCCGCCCACCCTTTAAAATATATTATATATATATATCATATATTATTAGTTTACATTTGATTTTGATTTTTTAGATTATTTGTTTATTGATTTTATATTTTTTACATACTCTATAACAGACGTTTAAAATTTCAACTAACATGATCTGTAGTGGACGTATATGTTACAGTTAAAACCCGAAATCAGTCAAAACCCGAATTGACTAGGCAAAACGCGTTCTGACTGACAGAGCTCGGGAAAACCCGTTTTCCCAAGTGAATTCTGGAATGTTAATGCTTTAGGCCAAAGGTTCCCAAAATGGGTGCCGCGGCACCCTAGGATGCCACGAGCGTATGTCAGGGGCGCCATGGAGATAATCAAGAAAAGGTGGTTTGGTGGAGTATAATCAAATAATTTCCTCTGAACCGGTATCCCCAAGAAAGTGAGCCAAGCCGATCACTAAGTGGGCTCAAACAAAAATATTTCACTCAAGTTCAAGACTGTCCTATAGCCTCTCTTTTATAGGAGCTCCCTGAAATGGGGGTATTGTCAAAATTCTATATCCCTTTCCCAAGAGAGTACTTTCTTGATAGTTAGCCCTATAAACAAAACAAACAAAAAATAACGTAAAATGCATCCAAACTGCTTCATTCTAACCTTCATATTCATATTGCTTTAAAGGAAATCTGCCGCGGAAGTTTTTAGCCTGAAAAGGGTGCCGCGAAATGTTTTTAGCCTGACAAGGGTACCGCGAAATGCTTTTAGCCTGACAAGGGTGCCGCGGGTAAAAAAAGTTTGGGAACCCCTGCTTTATGCACTAAAAATTGGATCTTGCTCCCCCTCGAAAATATGCTAACGCTGGCCGTTTGCGATACCCAAAAACACATCAGTGGGCTCGGCCATCGCTTTAGGGTTCCCCTGGAAAATATGCTAACGCTGGCCCTTTGCGAGACCCAAAATAAACATCAGTGGGTCCGGCCTCCGTTGTAGGGGACCTTCAAAAATGTTCTACCGCTAGCCGAATAAAACGGGTTTTCCCTAGTTAATTCGGGTGTTCCCGAGCGCTGTCAGTCAGAATACGTTTTGCTTAATTAATTCGGGTTTTGCCTAACGCTCTCAGAACGCGCTTTCCCTAGTTAATTCGGGTATTGACTGATATCGAGTTTTCACTGTAACATAACTATATCCTTTTTTGGAGGGAGGCTGGCGTCGGCGGTGGTCCGCAGTTGTTAAGTCTGTACAGATTTTTAAAATTTAAAAACATAAATTTAATATTTACAAATTAAATTTAAATACATGAAATTTTATTACTTAGAAATTAAATTTAAATACGTGAAGCTTAATACTTAGAAATTAAATTTACATACATGTAGTTCAATACTTAGAAATTAAATTTAAATACATGAAATTTAATACTTAGAAATTAAATTTAAATACATGAGTAATTTAATACTTAAAAAATAAATTTAAATACTGTATGATTAATACTTAGAAATTAAATTTAAATACTGCATGACTAATACTTAGAAATGAAATTTAAATACATGAAGTTTAATATTTAGAAATTAAATTTAAATACATTATGATTAATACTTAAACAGTTTCACCCCACAAAAACAAAGGTAACTTCTTATTGTGTAGCACTGATCGAGCATTTTCCATTATAGTTCTCATATTTCTCTCAGCTCTTCCATTCTGCTGTGGTGTGTAAGGAGCAGTGGTTTTAAGTTTTCTATGTCTTTCTTATGGAGAAAATCTTTTAACTTACTGTTATTTCTAGATTTACAATTCTTCCCAACCCATCTACACTTAAAAAATGTCATATATATATATATATATATATATCATATGTTATTAATTGAATTTTTATTTTTATTTTTTTTTAAATTTTTAAATATTTTGATTTTGATTTTTTTTTCCAATTTTGATTTTAATTTGTTTTAAAACTAATATTTATAAATTTCAAATTTTAGATTTTCTCGGTTTTAAAATTATTATTTCTAATTTCAAATTTCAGATTTAACCGGTTTGGAAACTTAACTTTTATTTCTAGATGTCAAATTATTCCCACCCTATAAAATATAATATATATATATATAGATATAGATATATAGATATATATACATACATACTTGGAGGGTGTTTTAAATTTTAACTAACATGATCTATAGTGGGTGTTTACATTTTGCAACTTGCATAATCCAAGATAGTATAGATATGTGATACTGAAATATTACAAACTATTTTTCTATTTTGAGGGGCCGTCGGCGGTCCGCAGTTGTTATGTCGGTATAGATTTTTAAAATTTAAGAACTGTATGTGTAATACTTAGAAATTAAATTTAAAAACTGTATGATTAATACTTAGACATTAAATTTTAAAACTGTATGATTAATACTTAGAAATTAAATTTAAATACGTGAAGTTTAATACTTGGAAATTAAATTTAAATACATGAAGTTTAATATTTAAAAATTAAAATTAAAAACATTACGTTTAATACATAAAAATTAAATTGAAATACATTAAGTTTAAAACTTAGAAATTAAATTTAAATACATGAAGTTTAATACTTAGAAATTAAGTTTAAATACATGAAGTTTAATGCTTAGAAATTAAATTTAAAAGCATGAAGTTTAATACTTGTATGATTAATACGTATAAAATAAATTTAAAAGCCTGAAGTTTAAAACTTAGAAATTAAATCTAAATACACAAAATTTAATAGTTACTTTAATACTTACGAAGTTTAATACTGAAAAAGAAGTGCTATAATACGGGTCCAAGTCATTATTTCGAGTAGGAAAAACTGTTTATTGGAAAATCAAAGAACGGTATTATTATATATTAGAAACTAGACTTGCAAGTTTTTGCACCTGTAGCAGAACACCCCCCATTTTTTTCCTGTAAATGTTATCTGAAATTTACAAACTAGATCTGGATTTTAAAAACGTCCCAACAAGTCAATTTTTGATTGAGGGTTCCAGTATCTGGTTATATAATTGACAGACTGTAGAATGCCATAACTGAAGTGTGAATGATTCCTTCATTCGTAGGTTTAGCGATTTTACTATATATATATATATATATATATATATATATTTGTAGAAAGATTTTTTAAAAAATAAATTTATCACAAAAAAAAAAAAAAAAAATCATGAGCGGAGCAACAGCAGCACTAACATGCTTTCTGTGTTATAAATAAATATGAAAAAACTCCAAATAATCCCAAGTATTTGTCAAAAAAGATATTTAAGTTAAAACAAATTGAAAAAACAAAAACAAAAAAAAAAACATTAAACCAGACTTTGTCAGAGGCAGACTGGCTCAAAAGTTAACCACAGGTTTCTGTGTTGGTGGCTGAAGATTCGTTATTATGCTTGAATTTAAAAATATAAATTTAGAATTTTAATATCCAGATACAAACAATCTTTAAATGTGATTTTCTGCTCTAATCAACGGGCACCAGCTCTCAACGCAAGATGCCATCAATAAAAAGGCGAGGGGTTCAGATAATTCTGCATTAAGTTATTGGTTCTTTTAACAAATTTTAAGAAGTTGTGATTGTAGTTTATATTAGTCGAGTGCAGCTCATTTTAAAAAGCAAGTTCTGGTAAACGATCTCTTACATTGTATGGAGGTTACTCAAGTCTGTACCTCTTTTACGATAAATTACGATTTTACTCAGCGGAAAGCTGGCTTTAGAGGAAATCTACTGCGATTACTTTTACAGCATTATTATTACTACTATTATTATTATTATTATAATGATTTGTAATAAGCCTCCTTAGCTTAGATTGCCAATTGTATGGTCATATTTAATTATGAAATCTTATAAAAACAGAGATGGATGCGAGACTGAATTTTCCAGTTTCCGTGCCTCTCAGTCAATGCGTAATTGTCTCTTAATAACTAATTCAGATTTAAACATGTCCTTCTTTTCAATGAGTCTTGTTTTTCCTTTTGAACAATGAAAACAATACTATCTAGCTTTCTATGTACAAGCAATTCTATGGATAAACAAGTTATGTTTGTACGAATTCTTATAAAATTAGCCAAAAATGAACAGACAGGGTTACAAAAAATTATCTTTCTTGATTTTACAAGTATAACAGAGTTTATTTGTGTGTGCGTATGGGGAGAGGGTTGGGGGTACGTTGATACTTTATTTATTCAAATACAGTCATACTTCGACTTGCGCGAATGTGGAATTACGTGATTTTCATATCTCGTCGATTCATTTTTTGTTTACTTCAAAATAACTCCGGTATACGATTTTAAGCGTAAATTTTTATCGTGTAAGTAAAGTTTGGGGTATCACTGTATTGTATTTCAATGACGATTACTCAACATTCATGCTGTGGTGAATTTCATTATGGGAGAAAGTTAGAATGGAAACCCTCGTGTTCCTTCTTCTACATCTAATGGCCGCCATTCACGTGCCATTTCGTCTGTCAAACAATTAGTTACGGGCGATTTTTATGACCGGGGTGGGAATTTTTTATGACCGGGATAGCAATAAATAACTGACTTTCCACGCCTACATCATTTGCCCACACGATCAAACATTTCACAGTTTGCGTTCAGACTTGGCACGGAATGGCGATGGATACAGCGATTGCGTTAGTTGGCATCGTGCTTTCGGAAAAAAATAGCGAGAAAAAGCGAAAAGCTAGAAAAAAAATTTGGGAAAAAAAGTGGCTAAAAGAAAGAGAGAATTTATCCCATATAAAATTATTAGAAAATTTACGATTTTCGCCAGAAGATTTTCACAATTATCTGCGAATGAACGAGGAGGACATATATGGAGCTGTTGAAACTTGTTGCGCCCATTATTAAAAGGAGCAACATAAGGGGGCTGATAAAGGGATATTGACCGAATATTAATTGCTAGAATAAGAAAGCTAAATTGGGGGTGGGGGAGGAAAATACACTGTATACATTTCTCGCTGATCCAGTAAATTTCAAATCACTATGTAAGTTCTTTATTTGATCTAATGATTTGGTGATCCTCAATAGATAGATCACCAAAACTTGAATATTATTTGTGACATGTGCGGATCTCTATTTCTTCCAAATTGGAGAGCTGTAAAACTGTGCACTTTCAGAAAGATAAATTAAAAATTAAGAACGCAAACATTCTACTCAAACTGTTCGGTAATCGGAAAGGCTTTTTTTTTTCTTTTACTTTTATAAATGCATATTATATACAGATACATAAGTAAAATGATGGCATCATTTTAACTTAACATTTTAACATTTTATGAATAGCAGTGAACAAACAGCATAGAAAAATTTATTTTATTGCACACAAAATCATGAAGAGAAGCTGTCAATCCTTACAATTTATTTATTTATAAGAATATTCACGTACAATTTTTTCCGATTAGTTTTTTATTCTACATTTACCGATTAACATTAGTATAGGCAATAAGTTTTAATGCTTGCTGCATATAATTTGAAAGTTTGCCTTTAAGTTACATTATTTTATAAACTTTCAAAAATAAGATAATAAAACCACACAGTGATGAAAAACCATAGTATACTCTTAAATGATTATAATAAATAATTATATAATTGCACCTTTAGCCACCGAATCGTAAATGATTCTGTAAGACATATCCCAAGAAACAAAGATTTAATGTTTTATTTTTTTATTTTATCCAGTGAACTATTTATAATAATTACTCATTTTTATGAAATTTAAAACTTAAGATTTATATTCCAGCATTTTTTTAAATTATATGTATGCATGTATTTGTGTGGGTACATTTAATAGTGGATACCCATAAAAGGTGGGGTAGAGACTCAAAGACCCCTCTCGTTAAGTCGTCGGTGTAGTGAATATTTTTTACAACATAATGAACTCTATTAATTACAGAAATGAAAGACCAAGGTAAGTTCCCACTTTTTACCAAAAGTACTAATACGGGCGTTCATACATTTAATAAGAGTGCAATCCAGACATTTTTTCAGAGGGGGTGCCTCCCCCGCCCTACAAGCGGATTTGCCTTTGATTTAAAATTAATTTGATCAATTATTGTACAACTACTGACAAAATAGGCCACGTTAAAAAAAAAAATCGCCACTAAGTCGCTGAATTGCTATATCTGGCTAAACTAGCAACCTTTTACAGCGGGTACCTTTGAAGTTTCCGACTGGTCGAACGCAAAATCGTCAACCATCCGATCTGACCCCTTGACCCAAAACATTCCCACTTTAGCCACAAATTGAGATTTATGGCCAAATATACGCTGCTCCGGTGACAAAAATCCCCCCCCCACCACTAATAGCTTTCGCGACGAGTCGTACGATCGGTTGGTACATGAATGTGGCCTTTAACCGACCCCTTATCCTGACTATAGATCGCGACAGACAAGAACGTGTTGGGCTGGGGAGCGCCTGGGAACTCGTCCCACATCTCCCATTCAATTACAGGTAGACGTGATTACAGGACAGTGCGCGAGTAAGAGATGAAGTGAAGTTTGTTTACAAACAAATGGGGGGAGGGGGGGAAGTTAGAAAGAAGGAACAGCCGAAATACTTAGTCGCTGCTAGCAGCGTTTTCTGTTTTGTTTGTTTGTTGTTTTTCTGGGCCGAATGTTAGAAAACTTAGGGAAAATAGCATTTTTTCTTGTTTGTTATTAATTTTCTTTAAATTTTCAAGCAAGGTATTTAGTTGGGTTAGCAGGTCACTAAGAGAGTGAACTCCAAGCTCTTTTTCAATAAGTTGTGTAACTTTTTGGATTTCAAGAAGAGTGTTGTTTTGGTTAGTTTGGGTTTTAATTTCTTTACTAGTTTCGTTATTTGGTAGGTGAATTTGGAATATTGGTAGGGGGGGGTTTATAGCTTTTAAGTTGATTAATTCGTAGTATGGTAAAACCATTGCACTGAAGGGCTTCCTTAATTAGTTCCGGGTTAGTATTGGGAGGGAGACCTTTAATAACAACTTTAAAGGGGGAGAGAGAATCCGAATTTGTGTAGTAATGAATACTTTTTGAATCAAGTAGTTTGATAATTAAATTTTTACACTCGAAATCATGGGGGTGTAGTCTTAAAGTGTTTTTATTTAACCTGGCGTGAAATTTAGCTTCTGAATTCTCGTTGATTAGGGCCGTAATTTCGTGCATTTCTGTGATGTTAGGAATAATGAGGGCTCTAGGTTGTTTAGTTTTTTCGTCATCTTTAGGGGGTTCGCTCTCTTGAGTGACCATGGGGGTTTCCTCACTGTTATCCTTTTCAAGAACTTGAAAGGGGTTTTGAGTTACAAAGCTGATTGGTTCGACGTTCTTATTCCAGTTCCTCACATTCGTAGTTTTAGCTTTTTTGGCTGGCTGTATGAAATCGCTGGTGGTGGCAGTCGAAGGGGGGGGTAATTATATATATATATATATATATATATTAATTATACACTCAACTCCGGATATAGTGAACTTTCGGCTATATTGAATGCAAACCATTAGTCCCAATTCACACACACTATCTCTGTTCAGTATGGGGACATTTCGGTTTTAGTGAACCTCGGATATAGTGAATGGAATTTGCTGGTCCCCAGAGGTTCATTATAACAGGAGTAGACTGTATACATCTATATAAACATAATATATACACACACGTGAGTGAGCGTGGTTCATTCACTCAAGTTCACGCTTTCCATAACAAATTACTTTTCTAAACAAAACTATTTTCCGTCGATGCTTTTATGGATCCACGGGGAGGAGGGGGGGGGCGTGAGTGTATTTGTGGACTCGCAAAGAGCTCCACTTTCACTCTTCCAAAAGGTTGCTTACCCGGAAAAGCAGTTTATGCGATAAATGAGTCTCCTAAGATTATTTTGAAGAGCTTTTATCACGATAATGAAGAAAAAGCTAGTTATAATTTTAAACAGCTTCGTAGAGAAAAGTTTCTGTTTGTTATGCAAACTTCACCCCCCCCCCGAATATGTGAGAAGAAGTGTAATGAACAGACTAATTTTCCTCATCACACTTAATGTCAAGGGGGGAGGTTAAACCCCCAAACCCGCCCCTTGTATACGCCACTGGTCGGCTGGTATATGTTCGAGGCTTTGGAACAGTCCGTGGTCGCCAAATAAGGATAACAGTTATGTTATTCATAGCTTCTTTTGGTACGGTACTCGTAAAACTTTTGCTCGTTTTGGGGGTGGCCGTGGCATAGGGGTAGCAATTTAGAAAAAAATTCATTGTAGTATGAGGATAACAACTGAAAGGTAAATTGCCATTCCTAACCTTTGTGTTCTTTCTAGGGAGTACGCCCATACGCATTGGAGGAACCGTGAATCTGTGGACGGGTTGAATCGGAGCACACAGGACATCTTGAGCTGTCTTAAAAGGAACGGCGGCAGAACATCCAGCAACAACGCTAGAGGGTTCCCTCGGATACGCCTCATCCTCAAGACGGTGATGGCAGTGACGCTGCTGAAGCCACAACGCCTAGAACCTCATCTGCGGTGCCTGAGGCTGTGTTTCGTGGCGACGACCGCCCCTTTCGTGTCCCCAGACGAAGTGCGGGAATTTTTCCTGCACCTCTTGGGCAGTGACTGCGACAGAGGTGGCCTGGACCGATTCGTCGACCAGCAATGGTCAGGGGTCTTCGGTCGACGTCCGTATGCTCCAAGAAGCTTGAAGCACCTGAGCAGATGTGCGGCGAAGGCTCGACTTGTTGCCGCGGCGGAAAGCAGGTCTGCCGCACTGCCCCAGTTGGTGAAGGAACTGGACATTCCCGAAACCTTGAAGGACTTCTTGTTGGGTGAACCGGAACATACGATATGGTAAATTTGTATGAACAGTACGTTATGTTCAGTTACAACAGTATGTATGTATAACATTTGTATGGACGAAGAGAGACTTAGATAAAAGTTTACTAAAATCTAGTTTGTGTTTCGTTTTCATTTATTATTTTCAGCAGACAGGCGTTGGCGTATTTATGTACAGTGCAGCCCATGGCAGACAGAAAACTGCTCTCGTTATCTTAGTAATGAATGTATGAATTATCAATGCATGATTTATCAGTGTATGAATTAGAGCTAGACAACGTTGAAATTTTTACATCGTGACGTATCATCAGCTTTGCATCCATATATCGATGTAAAATCACAAGTACTCTTGAACTTTGTTTTTAATGCTGGAGGTCATAGGAAAAGGATATGAAGGTGGCTATTTTTTAATATAAAAAATCACATCAGTTAAATATAACTACTGGTATGAATCGTTTCTTTCTTTAGAAGTATGGAATTTCTTCAAACAGTTTGAACAACGAAACACCTAATAAAAGTATAAACCTTGAAAAATCTACAGTGCTTTTTATTAATTTTATAAAGCATAAGTGGGAAAATAAACCTTAAAATGTTATTTTATAAATTTACAATAAAAGTGCAAATAGTAATTAGAATTAATTTTTTTATATATATTAGTTGTCAATAGGAATCGTAAATATCACATGAAATTTTTTTAAAATAAAAATATTTGGTATTTTGATATCTATCAGATATTATCGATAAAAAATTAATCTTGCATTTGATAAATGCTTTTGGCATGATAGGAATATTATAACGCTATTACATTATAACGCATGATAGGAACTATTATATGCAGGATGTCCAGTGCTAATGGTGCCCAATGGCTATTTCCTAAACCGTTAGAGACACGAAGTTCCAGTTGCAAAAATGCTTTAAATTATATAATCTATTACACCAGAAACAGTCAATAAATCAACATAAATATAACAAGTCAATGAATCAATTCCTATAAAAAAGACGAAATTTAAATTTTTATACGGTCCCCTGAGTTTATCAGTTATGTTTATAAACATTTTATTTTTCTACAATTTCAGGCACAATAAAAAAAAAAAAAAAAATTCTTTCGCCTACCACCAAAATTCATGGAGTTACATCTGCTTAAAGGTAGAGCACTTTTCGAGCAACGAAATAGGGGTTCTATATAAAATGAATTTGAGAAAAATTAATCAACATGGTTTCCAGCCTTGTAATATTTATTAGAAATTTCATTAACTATTTTATGAAAGTAGATTGCAATAGAGAAGATTAACGTTTAACTATGTGTAGCTAATAAATCAACATAGAAATATAGTTTATACTGAAAATATAATTTTTTTATAAACTTTTTAAAATGAACTGGTGTTAAATAATTTAAAATAATAATAATAAAAAAAACAAAGTAAAACACTTCATTAACCATTAAATTAGAAAATGGAACATTTTAAAATACAAATATATGCATTTTAGAAACTTAAAATAATATTACAAATTCTGTTAGCGTATAACATTCGCTCAAAAGTAGCTGCCTTCGGCTGCAGTACAAATATGCACCCGTACAAATTCCCCCCTCCCGTGACCCGTGAACACTCTTCCTGTACTTTGCGTAGCATACTCGGTGCTACGCTTCTGCATGCTACACGCATACGATTTAGTACTAAAGTCTGGCGTCGGATGGATTTTTATAGTGACTGAATATAACATTCTGCTCGAAGATTAGTATTCTAAAATTAATTTTGTTTCTTTCTCTGCATTATGCCAGGAAATGAAATTAAAACCTATAATTTAAAATTTGAATATGTATATATGGTACCTCAAAGATTTACTGTAACGGGACATTTCTAAACTTTGATAAGTGACTTAAGTCAGGATATTTGCTGCCTTATAACTCGAGAAATTTTCGTCGTAGATTTACGAATTTTTTTGTTTACATGAAATTGTATAAAGAAAAATTTTCTATATATAACTGATAGGACCGGTGGACCGTATAAAAATTTAAATTCAGTAATTTTTATAGGGATTTAATGACTTCAACCAACTTAGGAAATCGGGGAATTTTGTCCCACCAAATTTCAAATTTAGTTAACATTTTCACCCACAGGTGGCCCTGAAAACTATGAAAAAATAAAATTTTGCAAAGACAGCTGCAAAAAACTAAACAATGGCATTTTCAATGTAACCCCCATTTGCTGCAACAACGGGGTGCAGTCTGAAGCAAAGATTTCCAGACATCCGTTCAAACATGTCACTTGGAAGTGTCTTACATGCAGTACAGATGTGCTGCTTCAGCTCCGCAATTGTTTGTGGAGTTTGGCGGTATACAAAATCTTTCAGGTTATACCCCCAAAGGAAAAAGTCGGAGGGCGTCAAGTCTGGCGAATAAGGAGGCCATGCCATGCCACTTTGCCATGGTTTTCATTTTATCATAGTTTTCAGCGCCACCTGTGGGTGAAAATGTTAACTAAATATGAAATTTAGTGGGATAAAATTCTCTGATTTCCTAAGCATAAGACCGCAAAAGATATTAGGTTGTAACGAAAGTTTCCCGCCACCATAAATATCGTCTGTGGCGATCAACACGAACAATCTAAGTTCGCGTTGTCGTGCTTGCTCATATTTTATCAAACAATTTTTGGCATTTGAAAGAAAGAGACTCGCTTTAGAACACTGTGTTGTAAAATCTTTTTCAAAAAATCGTTATCATTAAGTACAAGGTGTCTGAAATGGAACTATCACGCTGCCAGATTCAAACCATCATTTACTTCCAGTTCTGTTACAAAAAGTCAACTATAGCATGTAAACAAATTATGTGTACAGCTTCAGGTACTACTGTTTTATCATATGACACTGTGAAGGTTTGGCACTGAAAGTTAAAAACAAGGATTCAAGAAGCAGAGCGTTGTGGCCGGCCGACTGATGTTAATGAGGGCCACCTGTGCGAACTTGTTGAAGAAGATCAGTATTCAACCACTCGAGAACTAGCTAAGGTGTTAGACGTCAGTACATGCCTATTAGTCGTGCTATGCATTACATAAACTTGAGGCGCAAGCTCAATCGCAAGTGCCTCATGAGCTGACTCAAGCAGTATTGGCGGAAAACTTTCGTTACAACCTGATACATATCTACCGCATTCCGTCTTCTTTTTAATTGATTTTCAAAATCCATCAGTCATTTTTGGGACAAAAAAGGGCTTGGGACTGTACCAAAAGAGCAACAGAAAACTGTTGGAAGCACGCTGGGTTAATAAAATTTCAAAGTGGCCCTGAAGAAAGTGAATGTGGGGCCCGAGAAGAGCTGAGGAGGGATTTGGAATAAAATCATTCTCAAATTTCAATAACTATGTCAGCAGAAGACTTTATCGGTTCTGAAGAATCTGTCGCTGAAAATATGACAACTGACGAGTTATTTTAGCGTTGGAGCAACGCATTGAAGTGATCGAGACATACGGAAAAGGAAATTTGCAGAGGAAGTTATTAGTTACTTTTGGTTGAAGATAAACCTAAAATGCAGATACATTTGATTATGGAGAATTCCGAAAGAGTGACGAATATCAGGAAAAATCTCCTTTTTTCAGCTGGAAAAAATTCAGCAGAGAGAGAATTACTCTCTGAGAACGAAAAATGAAATTTCCCAATATTTTATTAGCATTTAAATTTTAAATATATGTTTGCATAATTACCTATGCATTAATATGCAGTCTCATAAAAAAACTAAACAAACAATATTTTTTCCCTTGCCTATTAAATGTTCACGTAGTAGACTCCCGCTGTTCCGAACTAATTGGGACCGAACATTGTTCAGTTTAGCGGGAATTTGTGAGAGGCGGATTTCACGAATAATATCTAAGTATTGATTTGTTAAAGCGTAAATTAAGTGAATAAATAATGTGCGGTTTTCAAATTCGGTTTCAGGCGTAATAAAATGTACGTTTTTTCACGAACTTCTTTTTCGTTTCTCCTGTTTTCAAGTTTAAAAAAATGGGTATTTTTTCTGAACTCTATTCGGAACAGGTGGATTTTCGAAAAAGCGGGACTCTACTGAACGTCTTTGAACAACCACCTCTCTTAACGGACTCATTTTTCGTTGAACGGACGGTGTTCGTTCCCGAGAAATTTCACTGTATTGATATTTTGTGTGTTTGTGTGTGTGACTGTAACGAATGATCTGGCAGTCCACTGTATAACCAACGAGCGCAAGGAATTCAGTTTGAAAATATCGAATACTTGAAAAAACCGTTTGAAAATACTTGAAATAGTTTTTTCACGAACGTCTCTGTTTCAAAGTTTTAAAAAAAAATGGATATTTTTTTCTGAACTTTATTCGGAATAGGTGGATTTTCGAAAAAGCGGGACTCTACTGAACGTCTTCGAACAACCACCTCTCTTAAGGTGCTATCATACGAGAGCTCTACGCACTGCAAAATGCACGTACAACACTTTTGTAGTGCAGTTTTGCCCTTCAGTCAGGCGAAAACCGTTGTGTGATAGTATTTCCCTTGACACCGGACTGTTTCGAACAATGTTGAAAAATGTTTGGTATGAATGGCGAAATCAGCCAATCAGAGCTCTAGACACTGTCCACACCTTCATTCAAGATGGCGACCTCCATGCCTGCAATGTGGACGGCGGAAATAGAAGCCGATTTTATTTCCGAAGTGCAAATCAAAAACCATTATAAACTTTTTTACTGTATTTACTTAAAAATGAACCTTCGAATTCCACCGTCAATGTCAATGTTCGAATGCACGGGGCGCGACAGGACGAGTGATTTTTGTGACAAAAACAGCGATGACGTAATAACTGTTTTGTCACAAAACGAGCGATAACGTCGCCAAATCGGCAACCCCGTGCCAATCCACCAGATCGTTTTCTTGCCTTGCAATACAACCCTATACCTTGCTTTTGACAAGAAAAATGAAAGCCGAAAGAGTTGTACGAGCATTTTGAAGGGCGAAAATGCGTCGTCTGATAACGGCTTTAACAGACCAGTTTTAAAATATGCAACAAAAAAGGAGACCAAACATTCAGTAAATACACAGCTATTTTTTTTAAAAGTCGAATGATGAAATTATATTTGTATACTCTTCAGTTTTCAATGTAAATACAACAGACGTAACTCGAAGTCTACTCCGGAGCACCCAGGAGGAAGTTCTGCAAAGTACACGCAATGAACAGCTGCTCCACAAGGCTGGGCAGTGCACGAGACTTGTTCTTCACGAGGACATTCCTCGCCGCGCATCGGCACAAGTGCGCCAAACTCCTCGGCGCGTACGGCCTGCTCCCGAAGCATTCGACCCATCTATCGACCACGAGGTCGACATTTTGCTGCTGTTCACCAGCTTCTTCTCCCAGCAAAAAGAGGATGAGTTCCCGGACTTCATCCTGGGACACCAAGGGGTCGGGCAGAATCTCGATGAACACTTTTGCGCACTGCACTTCCATTCTGAAGGCCGCCGTCAGGGTCCTGATTATGAGAGGTATTCGCCCAAACCCCCTCGCTCTGTCGCTGACCATCCTCCCTCGATTCTCCTGCAGCTCCTTCCAGACATCTTCGTGACGGATGTCCGGCAACTCCAGCTTGATACAGTTTCGTAGACCGTACCTAGAAGACAGGGCGAAAAATAAATATATAAGGTACACCAAACTGCTTTTTAAACAAAAGTATCTGGTAACTAATAGAAATATCTAAAAGTCATTTTCAGGGTTTTTTAGAATTTTCATCCTAAAGGGGTTAAGGGGCTAAAACCTTCTTTTCACATTTTCCTTCGTATCTCAGAAGAGAAAAGAGATGCCGCAAAATTTTTGCTTCAAAATGTAACTAACGGAAATTCCTAAATATCAGTTTCAGGCTTTTTAGAATTCGCACCCGAACGGGGGTAAGGGGCCAAAATGTTCTTTAGCAATCTTTTCACATTTCCTTTTATATCTCAGAAGTAAAATGAGATAGGAGCAAAATTATTGCTTTAAAATGAAACTAAATTAAATACCTAAAATTCGTTTTCAGGGTTTTTAGAATTCCAACCCGAACGGGGGTAAGGGGCTAAAACGTTCTTTTCTCATTTATCTTTATCTCAGAGGCTATAAGAAAGCCGTAAAATTCTTGCTTTAAAATGTAACTAACAGAAATACCTAAAAATTATTTTCAAGGTTTTTTAGAATTTTCACCCAAACGCGGGGTAAGGGGGCAAAACGTTCTTTTCACATTTTCTTTCGTGTCACAGAAGAAAAAAGAGATGCCGCAAAATTCTTGAGTTCTGTTAATTTCAAACAAAATTTTTGTCTACCTGGTGAAAGGGCGAATGACTTTTTAAGGGTTGCCAGATTAAACGTGAAAAGTCGCGAAGGTTTGCCACTTTTTGGTGATTATCGCGAAATTTGGCATAAAAAATTAAGTTACCGAAATTGGAGCCAGCTTAGCTATATCTTCCATGTTTGTTGAGAAATTGCCTAACCCTACTGTTTATTTAATTGGAATAATGGTGTCTATATTCATGAAAATAAAGGTGAAGTATATTTAGAATATGCCTCGCGAGAATTCAAACAGTTTTAGTAGGTGATTTTAATATAGATTTTGATTTATATTATGGAAGTTTTGATTTATAAGAAGTATTTTATGGAACAAGAAAGACAAGTACGACACACTCGCGGATTATGATGCACATTCTAAACAGTATTTAAAAAGATGAAGTATAGGTAGAATATGCCTAACAAATACTGTAAAACAGTTAAAGCGATTAAATCTAAAAATATGTTTAATATTTATTTATTTATTTTGCATTTGTATTTTTTGGTTTAACAATATCTATTCCGTGCGAGGAACGGGTACTTCAGCTAGTTAATTATAAATATATTTTGAGTATATTTAGAAAACGCCTGGCGAATATTGTAAAATAGCTTCAGTAGGCGGTTTTAACATAGATTTCAATTTCAAAGAAGTGTTTTATGGAACAGAGAAGACAAATACAGTACACTCATAGATTATGATACACTTTCCAAATGGCATTGATAAAGATGAAGTATAGTTTGACCGCCTATCGAAAATTTTCAAACAGGTAGTTTTGGTAGACGATGGTAATACAGATTTCTATTCCGAAGAAGTGTTTTATGGAACAGAGAAGACAAATATAGTACACTCATAGATTATTATACACTTTCCAAATGGCATTGATAAAGATGAAGTATAGTTTGACCGCCTATCGAAAATTTTCAAACAGGTAGTTTTGGTAGACGATGTTAATACAGATTTCTATTCCGAAGAAGTGTTTTATGGAACAAGGAAAAAAACACGGTACACTCATGGATCATGATGCCCATTCCAAACAGTATTTAAAATGTCTACGTATACTATAGTTGGAATATGCGTATATATCGAATATGCCTGGCGAAGACTGTAAAACAGTTTCAGTAGTCGATTTTAAGATAGATTTCGATTCCAAAGATGTGTTTTATGGTACAAGAAAGTGTTGATTCCTATTTTAACGCCCCCACTCTCGCCAACTTAAAAACACACTTGGCGAGCTCTGCAATCATGGGTCTCTAGGAGTTTGCACAAGTTTCAACGCTTCAAAAGAACTAGATGAAAACTAAAGTTAACAAATTAGCGGTAAACGCACCAGTTAAGGAATTTGACGACACTTAATTATTAAAACTACATTAATTGGCAACCCAAAAAAAATAAAAATGTAACGGAGTGCTGTACGTACATGTTGTTCCAAATCGCCATTTTAATTCGAAATTAAGATTCCCACACAAATACAAAAAATCGTCATATTAACTGCATATGTTTAATTATTACCAACTTGGCGAGAGTCAGGGCGTTAAAGTAGTAATCAATCCAAGAAAGACAAACACGGCACACTCATGGGTTATGATGCACATTCGAAACAATATTTAAAACGGTGAAGTATAGTTGTAATATACGTGGCGAAGATTGTAAAATAGCTTTAGTAGGCAATTTTAAGATAGATTTCGATTCCAAAGAAGGGTTTTATGAAACAGGGAAGAAAAATACGGCATACTCATGAATAATGATACACTTGCCAACTTAATGGAATAAGAAAAAAAATAGGGACGACTCATAAATTTCGATACGATTTAAAGATACAGCACTTTATAGGGTACTAGCTGAAGTACCCGTCCTCGACGGGTTAGTGAATGCAAATTTCCAAAAAGCAAGAACTTTCGTCAGCATTGTAGGAGTACACAGAATGAATGTAGTATGTTGCCAAAGTAAAGAAAGCGAAGTTATAATTTTTATGTATTGTTAAAATATTACAGGTTAGAGAGTAACTAAGTAATACCATTTGATTCGCTTTAGTCGTAATTATGTGATGCGCGAATGAATATTTACACATACTGAAATAATTTTCGCAAAATCTCAAAATTTAATCAACATTTTGAAAAATTGGAAGCCTAGAATTTAAGTTGAGTGACAACCTATCATGTCACCCAAATTCGTTTCATTCCCTGCAGTCTTTATTTCGTGATGCTGCAACAATTTTCAGCATTTTAAAACGATTTTCGCAAAATCTCAAAATGTAATCAAAATATTTTTAAAATTCAACGCCTATAAATTAAGATTAGCAACTACCTATCATATCACTAAATTTCGTATCATTCGTATTAGTCGTTATTACGTAAATTTTGAAGAAATCATCATTGAACGTATTTTGAGAGAATTTTCACAAAATCTCAAAATCCAATAAAAATGTTTAAAAAATTGGACTCCTATAGTTTATGTTGAGCAACCATCTATCGTGTGACCAAATTTCATATCATTCGCTTTAGTCGCTATTACGTAATGCGTGAACAAAAATTCACTCAGTTTGAAACGATTTTCGCAAAATCCCAAAATCTGATCGGTTTTTTTTAGATGCTTATAGTTTAAGGTGATCACCTATCATTTCACCAAATACCATTTTTTCACCTTTGCAGTTATTACGTGATGTGCGAACACAATACGCAATTTGAAACAATTTTCGCAAAATCTCAAAATCTTATCAAGATTTTTTTTAAATTCGACACCTATGTTTTAAGTTGAGTGACCACCTATCATGACACCTAATTTCATATCATTCGCTTCAGTCGTTTTTACGTGATGCTTGAACACAAATTTACGCAGTTTGAAAGGATTTTCGCAAAATCTCAATTCCAATCAAGATTTTTTAAAAAATTCGACACCTATGTTTTAAGTTGAGGGACCACCTATCATGACACCCAATTTCATATCATTCGCTTAAGCCGTTTTTACGTGATGCTTAAACAAAAAAAGCGTCATGGACAGAATGACAGAATGACAGACAGACAAACTTTTTTTTGAGGGTCGCATCGGATTCCCGGGTGCTTGAAACGGATAGAAATCGCAAAATTTTTGAATTCCAAGAAATGTACAGACAAAAGTCTAATTTTATTTATATAGATTTAAAATCTGAAAGCATTTCAGATTTTCCTCCCCCCTCTTTTTTTTTTTTTTTTTTGAGAACAAGAACCCCACCAACCCTTTTTTTTTACGAGAACCAGAAGATCCAAAATTTTTCTTAACTTACCAGCATTGATAGAGTTGATCCCTGTGCTCGAATTTCTGTCTGTCCGCTGGTCCATTCCAAAACCCAAATCGTAGCAGAACTCTCAAGAATTTCCATTCCCTCATTTGCAGAGCCATCCTTGCTGTTCCATCCGGATCATTGTTGATGTAAATGCAGTGGGTGACGTCTGCGACGCGTAACGGCTTCAGAATCCAGCTCACGGCTGTCCACGGTGGAAAGAATTGCTGAAGTGGCAAGAATTCCGAAACGAACAGAGTCGACGCTTCTTCATTCCTCCCGAAAATAACCAACGAATCATTCCAGGATATGTCCATGATGCGGGCGCAGAACCACGGCTATCTCGGACAATAGGGCTCTGGCGCGGTATTTGTGACGTCACGATAGCAGTGCTAGGGAAGGAAGAACCTGCTGACTTACGCACCTGTTAGTACCTGCTAGGTGCTAGAGTTGATAGGAGCATGCTTTTATCCACGTGGTCGCTAAAGTCTTGATTTTCGTTAAATATTATTATTTTACGTTTATATTTTGCTATTTTTTTACAAGAATTGTGCAGTTTTGGATACCATTTGGAGGTAAGACTCAATTTTCAAAATGCCTAATATGTGTGTTGTTACTAACTGCACGTCGAATTATCGGAGTAGCAAAGAAAGAGTATCGTGTTTCTCGTTTCCAAAGGACCCCATTTTAAGAGCAAAATGGTTAAAAAATATTCCCAGGAAAGATTATAATCCAGGAAAATGTGCCGTAGTTTGTGAAAAACATTTTGATCCAAATGATATAATTCGTATTGAGAGCATCAAAAAAGATGATGGGACTATTCTGACATGCAAAAGGGAACGTCCAAAATTAAAGGAAGGAGCAGTGCCAATTATTTTCCCAAATTGCCCTAAATATTTATCGCATGAACCTCCGAAGCAGCGAAAAAATTTAGACGACCAAGAAGAGCGTTTGTTGAATATGGCTATTAATGAAAGTAAAAAAGCACATGAAATTTTTCTTAAAGAAAATACATTTGAAACTTTTGATCAGCTAAAAGATATGTTGCGAATGAAAATAAAATTGTTCGAAGAACAAAATTGGCAAGTTACATTTTCAGAAAATTATCTTTTAATTTCTCAAATCGTCGATACTCCTATACCCAGAATAAAAGCTTCATTGAAAATAGATACACAACTTTCTGCTACTGCTTATAATAATGACAGGATTGTTCGCCTTTCTACATTAAATAATATTTCCATTTTAAATTCTTTCTCCCAGATAAACAGCAGCTTAGATGAGCTTAAAACCATTTCAGATTCTCCTGAGAGCAGCGATACTCTGAAATATCTCCTTAATAATGTGTGCGACACTCTGAAATATATAGTTCAAGAAGAATTAATTTCCGATAACAAGATGAGAAAAATTACATTTATAATTGAGCAGTTACAGTTACTTATTCAAAAAAAGAATGCCTTTAGATACAGTAATCAAACACTGTTATGGTGTTTGAAATTATTTATGCAGTCCTCATCAGCATATAAACAAATATATGATTATGATTTAATTAATATTCCCCATTTTAGGAATTTACAAAAAGTGATCAATCAAAGATCGATGAATGATATTCGTACAAACTCGTTAGAATATATTCAAATAAATTTAGCACACTTAAAAGAACATGAGAAACTTGTTGTTTTACAAATGGATGAAATTCATATTAATCCAATGTTTACATACAAAGGAGGAAGTGTCACTGGAGGATCAGAAACAGATATTTGTCAGAAAGCTACGTCTGTTCATACATTATTAATATCCAGTCTGTTATCATCTTATCGAGATGTTGTAAGACTTATACCTGTGACAACGATTAATGCAGAGGCCTTATATGAAATTGTTTTGAAAACAATAATATCACTTGAAAATCTGGGTATAAAAGTGTTTGCTCTTATAACAGATAATAATTCAATAAATAGGAAAGTTTTCAAGCTTTTCTTTGATGGAAAAAATTTTGATATATCCGTTCCCAACCCTGCATGTCCTGAAAGACCTTTGTTTTTTATTTTAGACCCAGTTCACATTATAAAATCAGTGCG
The DNA here is from genome assembly GCA_038373885.1 of Cheiracanthium punctorium. Classification (NCBI taxonomy): domain Eukaryota; kingdom Metazoa; phylum Arthropoda; class Arachnida; order Araneae; family Cheiracanthiidae; genus Cheiracanthium; species Cheiracanthium punctorium. Next base: position 114,135 of record JAWZYV010003068.1, read on the forward strand.
AAATAACTGGATAAATAAGAAAGATGATTTAGTTTCTTTTACTTTTCCTGACTTTGAAAATGTGTCAGAAACTGCTACTGCATCTTTTAAAGTTCTTCGCTCTTTGTATGCCTCAGAAAACCAAAGTTTAGCTAAATGTGCTTACAAACTAACATTAAAAGCACTTTATCCATCTAATATCGAAAGACAAAACGTAACACTTGCTCTAAAAATATTTGATGAAACAAATGTGGCTGCTTTGCGTTTAAACAACGGCTGTGCTTCTAATACAGACTGGTCACTAAAACAGAAGACTTCAGATTTTATAGAACTTTTCGTTAAATGGTGGAAAATTTTTAATGTAAAATCTGCAAGCAAAGGTATAAGACTTAATGATAGTTGGCAATTGCCTTTTACTTCTTGTAATGATGAACGGTTAAAATTTTTGGAAGATTTTTGTAAATGGCTTCATGTATGGAGAAATACAGATAGTTTATCTGGTTTCACAAAAGAAACATTCACAGCCTTATTACAAACTACAAGTGCGATGATACAAATAATTCAATATTTATTGCAAACAGATATGTGTCCTTTCAAGTATGTATTACCTGGCAAATTTCAAAGTGATTTACTTGAACAACGATTTAGCCAATACAGACAAATGTCGGGAGGTAATTATCACATATCTTATCAACAAATTTTGGAATCCGAGAAAAAGCTTAGATTGTGCTCAACAATTAAAATTGGTGGAGAAAGTATTGACCTAAAAAAATTGATTGATACAGAGGTTTCAGTTCAACAAGAGAATATAGAAACCAACGCCATTCTAAATAATTTTGGGGATATATTAAATGACACAATCGATTTAATTAATTACGATGATAATGCTATTAAGGCCATTGTGTATATAGCTGGATATATATCTTTCAAGATAAAGAGAAAACTAATTTGTTCTTTTTGTATTGCACTCATTACCACTAATCAAATTATGGATATAGAAGATGATTCATTCTATGAACTTATAACAGCATTAGACAGAGGAAGCTTAACTTATCCATCTGATTTTTTAACACAGGTTGTATCTTTTTCTTTCATAATATTAAATTTGTTGACATCACCTTTAAATGAAGCAAAATTTTTAAAATCTGAAATAGGTCACAACTTATTGCTTATGAAATTAACAGAGCTTAAATTAATTAAAGATGACATTGTTAATGGTGATGATATTTGTGTGTGTGGAAAAAAGAGTATTGAGCTGGTTAAAGATGCTCTATCCAGATCTTCAAATATTTTGTTAAGTAATTACCTTAAAATAAAAAATCAGGATTTGAAAAAAAATTCAGAAAGAAAAGTAAAAAAATTTAGAGCAAATTGAGCAACAATGAGCCCCTTTGGCAAGGGTGATACCCTCACAATCTTGTGATAATACAGAACTACATATACTTTGATTATGGTTAAGTTCTGGGGGACTCATTAGCCTGTTCTATTATTTAGCAGAAGGAGAATAGAAATCCAGTTTAATTTATTTTAAATGTCACTATTAAAGTTATTTTCTGTAATTCTTAAAAATATTGTTAAAATTTTCTTTTGAAAATTGTTATTAATTTCATACTATATTAATTCCATATTACATTTGAAAAAAAAAATAAAAATAAGATTTACGTCTTTCGTCAGAAAGCATGAGTTTACTGAAATAAAAGTACCCTTGATGTGTTGATTTATTGAAAGACATCACAGCAAAAAATTTTGTGTTTTTTCCTGATTTATTTCATCTTTTATGCCTTGAAGCATAATACATAAACATAAAAGTAACTATTAGTAATAACATATTTGCATTTCAATTTAAGTGTCTTAGTATTTCAATATTTGAATTTTAAGAGTTTTTCAATATAGCTATTAAAACATTATATATCTTCAAAAATATTTCTTGCATTCCTTTGTAGTATACGAATATTTTTTAATATTTTGTATGTTCTTCAATTTTTTCCCTACAGTCAAACACTTATTTATCTGTGATTAAAATGCTGAAATTTAAATTATTTGGTTCTACTCAATTAGAGTAATTTAAAAAATTCCAAATTCATCTTATAAAGTTTTGTGAAAGTTTTTCTAAGTATTTTTAAAGCGGTATATTTCGTATGAATCCCACGTATTGTTACTGTTTTACACTTATATTTGATCCTTAGTAAAATATAGACGCAAAATATGTATATTTAATTAAAACTTAATAGACGCAATATTGCATTTTGTATACATGTAATGTTCTTTCGTGGAAGTCCAGATAAACCCGCACTGGTGCTGTGACGTCTTTAGCTAAGAGCGGGAGAAGTGCCATAGCCTTTTAGTTGAGGTAGCCGTGGCAGAACTCGTTGATCCTGACAGCAGTCTCTCTGTCGTCGAACGAGCAGACGAGCAGAGTGTCCAAAAACAACTGACGCACGGCCTCCAATAGATCTTTCCCAAGAGAATGCGTTTCGCGGACGATGGCGTCGAATATTTCGGCCCATCGCTCGTTTTCCTGACCATTGTCCAAGTTATCGACGAGGGATCTAATCTTTCGTATGAAAAAGGAAGAATCATTCGTGTGAAAACTCATTTTTTTTTTTTGTGCGGGTGTGCGAACGAAATACGCAGGCAGATGATACTGAAAAAGATGTTTCTGCAAGTCTCAGGATTTTGAACTTCCGGAATATTTTCAAAGCGAGCTGTGTGCTTTTCTACTGCACTAGAACTGTTTAGCAGGATTTTGAAAGTTGCGGAAGTGCTTGCCGAACTGGTTTTTCGAGGAAGGATCCCAATGACACATTATCCCCTAGCACTTCCCTTAATTCCATTGGCTACTTCTCCCTCCTATGGACTTCAGTCCGTGATTAATGTCTAGTACCGACAGCTTTTGTTCACAAAATTCTCCCCTCTTGTCAAATGGCCAATTCTTCATGACTCTGTAATGGTGATACAGTTTCTTTCTGACCGCTGCCCTACAGGCTTTTGCAATGAAAAAATAAAAATAAAACCTTAATCCAGGGATGAGTGTAACACATGCTCTGCACCTGACATTTCCCCCCTTCTCTAAACAGCCATCGACTTTGAACTGACAGTTCAAGGTCGATGTAAACAGCAGATAGAGGAAGGTGCAATCCTCTTTTCAAAGAAATGAGAGAGGCGTATTCAGTAGTCAACGTTAGTATGCTAAAACCGGCCGGAAGAAAGCGAGTGGAGGAGGCGAGGGACAAAAGCAGCGATTTCGACAGTCTTCAGATAATCTAAAGATAAAAACTAATTTTGTGGGATTTTTTTTTTTTTTTAGAAAACCGGGAAAGAAAAAATAAATGCTCCTTGATCGATCCGGTTAATTGGACATTCCGGTTAATCGGCGCTCTACTGTAGTCTTATCCATCTAAAACTTTGTTAATAAAAAGAATATTAGCGTTCTAAAATTATTACGTTATTGCAAACATTGTATAAATAATACATCATTGAGTTGATTTTGAGTTTTCTGAGTTTAAAATAATACAAATATTCATTAAAAAACTCACACTTTTTTAAAGTATGATCTTTTTAATTATTTTTAGTGTTTAATTATTATTAACATTTTAAATGAAATCTCACAATGCAGATAAAATTTAATTTATAAAAAGCTATTATTTGTTAATTACTAATATTCTAGCTTCTTTTGTAACAGCTATATTTCTAGAAAAAAAGTGTTAAATAATCCCTTAGGTCCAAACAAGCTGAAACCGAAACTAATCATCACCATAAGATCGCGCACGTGGCGTATCAAATACCGCCAGGTGACGTCACGTGCAAAATGTCCATTCTGTCAACATTATCCATCTCGTACAAAAGAGAGTGTATATAAATACGAGCGGGACTGAGACACACTGAAATGTGTTAATTTCTTGTACCTGCACCTGTATGTTTCCTGTGAGAAGAAGATTAGAAATCAACAAATGAATGAAGTCTTACACTAATCATAGCTGTCAGTAACATAACTCAGGGGGGGGGGGGAATAAACTCAGTATGCGCAAAATTTCAAATTTCAGTGCTTGTACAAATATGACTATTTTAATCAAGTTACGTGAAAAAAAAATTTAACACATAAACTAAAGAAATATGAGGGTCGGCAGAATATTTTACCGTGGGGGGGGGGGGCTTCAAAGATTACTTCAACATATGGTTACCAGGTTGGAAAGAATAGAAAAGCAGAAAAAAAAAACGGCATTTAAAATTCCAGTGAGCGGGCATGTAACCCCCGGTTAAAAACCAAATCGTTACCGCTAGTTTATAGAGATTTATTTTGTTTTTAAAGTTTCGATAGCACGCATTATTTTAAGTACAAATATTGCTTTACCGTGAGTGTTTCAAGTTATGAAAACTTGTTTTTGAAAAGCCTATGTATTTCCTCTGTGGATACTGAAGGAAAGTAATATGAAACTTTGAAATTCGGCTTGAGTAATCGACATTTCTAATATTTAAAAGAGGTATGGTATTAAATGTAAACTAATTAAATAAACACTTTCTTAATAACCTCACATTATGAAAAAAAAAAATCTTTATTTCAGCAAGATAATAAGTTTAAAAATGAAAGCAATTTTCGTAATTTTACATTTTATTCTGATTTTAAATATCTTAATTTTTATGTCCTATTTACTGCGCCCTTTGTATCACTTGCCTGTACAATGATACAAAGACTCAATCATACATTTTCAAAGTATTTTTTTTCCGCGCAAAAGAAGTATTTTATAAATAGAATTTATCATTATTGTATGTATAACTGTAAAATATTTCTTGTGATATATTTACAGTTAAATAGATAGCTATACATGTAATATAAATATGTTTAAAAGTTCAGTTAACTATTTGTACGGTTATAAAGGCCAAAATTTTTTTTGGGGGGTGGGGTTGGGGTGGGTTGCTGAGAACTCAAAATTTGGAATCAAACCTTATGAAAATTGATAAAACTTTTTTTTTGAGGGGGGGGAGGGTAGGCTGTGATGTTGCTTTATTTTATTTTGCCTAAAAGTGATCGAATATAAAAATAAATTTAAAATAATAATAATAATAAGTTGACAAATCAAGTTTAAATTCTTTGCAGTCGGAAATACATTTATACATAAAAAGTAAATAAATAGGTTCAATTTAAGACTAACTAAACCTCCAATTTTTCAAAGTGAACTTTCAAATATACCATATTTGAAATTAGTGGAAAGATTTCGATTTTGAAACATTAGGCAAGTTATGAATGCGGATAACAATCACAGTTCCCTAGGTTAATTTTATTAAAGTTTTCCATGTGTGTTTTCTAAACTAGGAAATAAGTAAGTGACTCTTATGGAAGGAAAGTTTTTAGTGTAGCTTATGCTAAGGCAAACCAAGACGAGAGGTATCTCCCTATCTATCTAGAGGGATGGATGCCTTGAGCAGAGGATTTTTTAAAGGTTATAGTGCGTATTCATATTACATTTACAAATTACCACCCAGAATTCCAGATCATTAGATTCACATTCGCACGACAGGCCAGAACCCTGAGCCTTCACACTTCAAAGAAAAATTTTCTAAAAAAAAAAAAATAAATAAAAATAAATTATACTTTGTTATCTTCCGAAAAGAAACCACCTCTTTTAAAATAAGTGTTTGCCAGTCACCGTCTTATATAGAATGCATTTACATACACACATAGTTATCATTTTCTATTTTTTGAATACTTTCATAAAAACATCTCCTTTTGCCCGTATTAAATGATTCATGCTTTCGACCTAGCATAAATGTTATTGCTTCAATGAAGAGCCCCGTGCATTTGAAAAATATGAAATACCATGGAAATTATACCAGTTTGTCGTCAATGTATCTATCTATAATAATAAAAATGAATGTTTGTAAATCAGTATGTGTGCGATATCTAGACAAATCTACAGCAAGAAGAGCTTTGAAAATTTGAACATATAAGCCCATGAGTTCGGTAATGCTTATCTGAGGCTCAGAATGTTGAAATTATAATTACTTTTTTAAAAATTATTAATTAAAAACCGTTTTTAGGTGGTCATGCTTGGCGAGTTTCGCCCGCACAAAATGATTTATGCTTTTGAAATAAAGAATCGGAAATAAGAATCAGAATTGCGTGCACTTAAAAAACATGAAATGGCATGGAAATTACGTGAGTTTTACGCCAAATTAAAAAGCATACGAAAGAATTATGGCCAAATGTGTTTCTTAAAGTTCATAAATTTTCAAATCCTGCTAATATTATAAATGTGTACATTTGTGTGTTTGGATGTTGTGTCTCAATAACGCACAAACGGCTGAACGGATTTCGATAAAATTTGGTATAAAGATAGCTTATACCCTGGATTAACATACAGGCAACCTTTCATGCATATAGCATCAATATACTTCTTTTACGAAGACACTCAATATAATTCTAATATATTATGACCTATCGGCATTTTGTAACTACTGAACCGATTCTACAACTTTTTTCACTGATTGAGAGTTACACTATTCCTCAGTATTATAGGCTACCTTTTATGTATATATCACAAATAGTTCTTCTATAGGGATACTCATAAGAATTACATTACTCTCTATATCCGTTCTTACCTATCCGTTCTGGAAAGTTTTGTGCGTCTATTTTTTTTTATTTTTTTTATTGGCATATTTCCTGTTTATAACAAGAAAATTTTACATAGAAATATTTTTCACTAAGGCCGTTTATTGCGATTTAAAAAGCATTTATTTAGTTTTCTTTTTAGTATCTTTCTTTGGATATATGTATTGTAGAATAAGATTTATTATAGTAGCAGATACGGGATTGGTTAAAAAAAAATCTTATCTGGTTCAGATACTAGCCAGACTAAACTTGTACATAAGCATCTATATACAGATATAATATATTGAAGAATTATTAATTAACTTACGAAATTAATACTGAATAGCATCTTTAAACATATATTTAAGTATATTTTTATGAAATTACTAACTAAGTAATATTCTAATTAGAATTAATTATTTGAATCTTCTTTTAAATTATTAGTAATTAGAATATTATTTCTAAGTATAATTAATAATTATAATCTTGTTTTAATTTAAGATTAATTGATAATTAAAATATTTCTAATTACAATTTCTAATTAAAATATTAATTCAATTATTATTCAGTTGGACAAAACTGTCTGTGCCCCTCCCGAAACAAAATCCTGCCTACGCCAGTGACAGGAGTTATAACTTTACTTTCTGTATTTCGGTCAGTATGCCAATTCCATTCTTTGTACCCCTTCCAGAAAAGGAAAATTCGGCACTTTTTCAAAATCTGTAGGAACACGCTAATCCAACACAATTGCGCCTGCAGTATATATCTATATATATATTGTGTAAAGATGGTCATGGAACTTATTTTCCGCCGAAAAAAATTCAACATCAGGGGCAAGGACGTATTTAAGGAGGATGTCCATGATCCGACCCCCTCCCCCCATGGAAATTATTTTGGAAGGGGTCCAAAATTTCGGAGGGGTCCAAACGGTAAAGAAGGCAATACTTTTTCTCAAAAGGACACCATATCATAATCATTTTAGTAAAAAAAAAATCAAAATTTATTTATTTTCAAAAAATTTTCTTATATATGCCCTTAAGTACGTCCTTGCCCCTGGTGTTGAATTTTTGAACTTTTTTCGGCGGGTAATAAATTCCACGACCACTTTTACACAATTACCAATTTTGATAAGTATTTCTTTTTCTGATTTAAAGTGGAACTTTGATTATAATCACCCTGCATATAATGCCGGCACATATATATATACCTATGTAATGTATAAAAAGGTAGTTTTTTTGTTTTACTAGTTTGCGTATCGTTCAAGCGGGTACTTTCACTGTAAGTTTTGCTTTCCTTTCATACTTGCCACGCGCGTTCTTACATTTTTTTTTTTTACATTGCCTTTACATTAAATAAATTTACTCCATTTTGCAAATTATCAAATTTCTTTTTATTCCATTCACTTTATGCATGCAAACCAAAGCCATAAGTACTTTGCCAAAGAAAATGAATGTCAGCCATGTTTATTTCATTTTGTATAATTACATTATTGTATCTTACCTAGGTTGTAAATATTTTACTTGCGATATTTTTGAAAAGTTTGTGCACACTCATTGTTTATTGTAAGATTTTGGTACTATTGCATCATTATATTTTCTCAAATTTTAGAAACTGAATCCTGCCTCTTAAGTGTTGTACAACATAACTCCAGAATTCTAGTCAGAAAAATTTAAGGTGTCTAAACTTGAAAATTAGATTAGTTGGCACTTTTTTTGGATTAGGTTGCAAGGACGTCTGACTCGCAAGTGAGAGACTGGCCACCTCAATGATATTGCTCGTCAGACTTCTTTTGCCGGGGGGGGGATATTGTAATGTATAAAAAGGTAGTTTGGGTTTTACCAGTTTGAGTATTGTTCAAGCGGGTACTTTCACTGTAAGTTTTGCTTTCCTGTCATACTTGCCACGCGCGCTCTGGAGCTATGCTTTATTTCTTTAGTTAATTGCCAGACAACAGGTCCGCGATTCTGGGTTCTTTTCAGAGTACACGTGTTCCCACGCCTTTGTAACACCGGATGCAGGTCATGTTAATAAATGTATGTAATTCGATTAGAGATAAGAGAGAGGCGGAGTTATGTCATACCAGCCCACGTGGTATGGTAAGCGTAAATACGCCTGCACCTCGAATATCGAAAGACTTCTGCCACTAGAACTGCTTAATTAATCCACGCCGATTTTTGTACCCGTCTCCCCTCCCCTCTTCTCACTCTATACTGCAACTTAAAGATAATGTTCAATAAACCGTATTACCTGCCTTAACTCTGAAACTTTATTGGAATATCTGACACTTCACGTATATATATATATATATTAATTCCATTTTCCGTCTCTTTGTGGTTACATGTGATTAGGCTTAAAAAGCACAACAGTTCTAATTTGGCGCTTTATATCCAATTTATCCACTCTTTCATTGCCTTAAAAGGCTATATTTAAACACTTATCCGGTATAAGCTCGTTAATTGGCACCATGTGCTATCTACTTTTTTATTTTTTTATATATTTTTTCTCTTTATCAATGGATTATCTTGGGATTTCACTTTACGTAAGTAAGCTATTATATATATATATGTGTGTGTGTGTGTGTGTGTGTGTGTGTGTTTGTTACAGTGAAAACCCGAAATCCGAATGGTCCTGGGGGTCCGGACGCCCCCGAAATTTCAGTTTTTGTTAACAAAATAAGAATGATGAAGTCTTTTTGTGAAAAATTCTGCCTTTTTCACCGTTTGGACCCCCTCCGAAATTTTAACTTTTTTTTTCTGGGTACGTCCCTGCCCTACAGCGGTGGCATATTTTCCAAGGGGGCCCCTACAGCGGTAGCCGGGCTATGGCCGGACCCATTGATGTTTTTTAAGTCTCGTAAGGGGCCAGCGTTAGCATATTTTCGAGGTGGCTCCCTAAAGAGATGGCCGGACCCACTGATGGTTTTTGGGGTATCGCAAAGGACCAGCGTTAGCATATTTTCGAGGGGCCCCCTAAAGCGATGGCCGGACCCATTGATGTTTTTTTAAGTCTCGCAAGGTGCCATCATTAATGTATTTTCGAGGGGGCCCCCTAAAGCGATGGCCGGACTCAGTGATGTTTTTTTGGGTCTCGCAAAGGACCAGCGTTAGCATATATTCGAAGCCCTCTTCCTAAAGCGATGGCCGGACCCACCGATGTTTTTTTGGGTCTCGCAGAGGGCCAGCGTTAGCATATTTTCGAGGGGCCCCTCTACAGCGGTGGCTGGAGGCAGTGATGTTTTTTTGGGTCTCGCAGAGGGCCATCGTTAGCATATTTTCGAGGAGGCCCTCTACGGCGGTGACCGGTGGCAGTGATGTGTCTTTCGGTCTCGCAAAGGGCCGGCGTTTGCATATTTTCGAGGGGAGAGGGGGCAAGATCCAATTTTTAGTGCATAAAGCAGAGGTTCCCAAACTGGGTGCCACGAGCGTATGTCAGGGGTGCCGTGGAGATAATCAAGAAAAGTGTTTTGGTGGAGTATAATCCAATAATTTCCTCTGAACCGGTATCCCCAAGAAAGTGAGCCAATCCGATCACTAAGTGGGCTCCAACAAAAATATTTCAGTCAAGTTCAAGACTGTCCTGTAGCCTCTCTTTTATAGGAACTCCCTGAAATGGGGGTATTG
>JAWZYV010003069.1:0-13802 GCA_038373885.1 Cheiracanthium punctorium
AAAAACAAGATCTCGTAACGTTGCTATAAATGTGTTTAAACATGTATGCTATTTCTTTTATTTCGAAACTCTACTCAGTATTTTCTATTTAAAATACCTTTTATCAATATACAAAAGTTAAAAGACATTTTCCGTATTTTATTAACTGAGATTACATCTATAAACAAGCTTATTCGCTTACGGAATTCGAGTTGACTTGAATTATTGGAAAAGCATTATTTACGGCGGAGCAAGTTTTCCTATAATGAAATGGGTTTCAAATTCCAGTTTGTTCATCATTCTTTTCAAGAGAATATCGGATTAATTTATTCAATTTATATGGAACGTTACGTTATAACTCATGTAGATTACAGTTGTTAGATACCATAGAAATCAATGCACGTGTATTTTGGTTAAAAAGCTTTATCAGAAATCATATGTTAGAAAGCATTACAAAAGGTATAGTGTAACGATTATGAGGGTAATTCAGTCTAATACAAAAATTACAATGTTCTTACTAAATTAGTTTTGTGTACATTTCTATAAGATTTAGTTGCAGTAACAGTATATCTCCTCGTGTATCTGTAATAGGAAAAAAGAGAAGATTTGAATTTTAGATCTGAAATCAGAAATAATATGCAACTATTTTTTTCAGGCAAACACAAATAAAATAAGTTCTGATCAACAAATCTGGCAATAATTTTCGGTAGACATTTTTATTTCGATTTTACTAAAAATAATTTATTCTTAAAGCTAAATTTTGCTTTGAGTACATAGTTTATGGTTCTTTCGGAAAAAAAAAACCTCAATAGAAGAATGTTTAAAATATGAAAACATTGTATCTTCGTAAAATAATGCGCATAAAAATGTACTAATCTACAAGCACCTTTTTGTGTGTGTTGTTTTACAAAATTTTAACTTTTTTTAATAAATTGGTTATACTTATTGAGAATAATCTGACATTCCATACTACTTAAAATATGCCATTTAAATCTTTTTGAATCGTTTACATTCGTCTTAACAATTTTTTAGAGTCATATGCATGAAGGAAGCATTATGAAGTTTTTTATAGGGAGACTTGATTATGGGGAAAAGGTAAAAATACAACCAGAAAAATATAGAAGTTCCTTTTGTGTTAAATTTGAAAAAAAAAATGTATTCATGTTCCAACGAAGTTATATAACTTCGTGCCTTCCGCAAGAAGTGCAGTTTCAGCGTCCATATTGAACAGAATCATTTGATGATCATACTGAGAAACAGTAATTTTCACAATTTGTGTTAGTTGGTAACTATGACTTTTTACTATTTTGAAGGAAAAATTAAAGAAAATGGTTTAACATTCTCAAGGTTGAATGTTATTTTGTAACCGAAGAAAATTTGCACACCACTCTGTTTGTTCATCCCAAGAATGTGAACAAATGTGCTGCTGACACTGAAGGCAGCATTCAGAAGTTACCGTAAGCGGTCATACAACCCGCAGAACTACATAAGTTTTAAAATTTTTATTTAAATGCAGTTTTGTTTCAATTATCAAGTCTCCTTAGGCATGGTATGAAGTGTTCCTACAGATGCGGAGAAATAATCCACTTTTCTACCGGATAGAAAAAAAAAAATTAATAATTTTCTGACAGAGAAAAAACTAGAATAAAGAGAATGAACCTTTAAACAAATCTGACAATATAAAAAAAATTCCTAAAATAAAAAAGTAAAAAGGGACAAAGTATGCAAAGCTTTCCTTACAGTGTAAGAATATGGAATTGGATGTAACAGAATATAGTAATCTATATAAATTAAAACCGCAATAATTAAAAAGCAATCACTAAATTATTATCGTTCAATATTTCTAGTATGTATAGTTATTTCTAAAGCCATAAAGTAAAAATAAAGCACTAAATTTACCAAAGTAAATCCACTTGAAATTCAGAGGTTTAGAAAGGAGAAATTCCCAGACACAATTTCCGCTGCAAGTGCACGAATATGGTAGAATGGATGGCAGAAGAACAACGGAATTCGCTCAACGAAAATCTTACTATAAGAAGAACAGACTGTATATTATTTGTATTGACTTCATATCTCGAATAAATCCAAAAAGTTAAATTATACACAATTAAAGAGTAGCAGGAAAATAAGCTTCTGAACTATAACTCCCAGTAGTCTCTGTATATTTATACAATATTTCACTGAAAAGAATAACTGTCTTAGAAAACTGCTCGGTGAATGCCTCAAAATAAATGCTGAAACATGTAAATAAGAAACAGTCACAAAGAGATGTTTATAGATTTTCAAGGTAGTTTCAAGTGGGAGAGGGGCAGTTTGTATGTTATCTTAGAGGGTCATTTTTATATTTTACTCACTTTGAATCAAGATTTCATCTGCTCATTCTCATAGATGTAAAGATGCAGCAATGAAAATTCTGCTTCCTTCAAAAGTATTACTTCACAGATCAAATCTTTCAATGCTACATTTGAACCTATGCCCCTTGGAAAAGCAATAGTAGTCACTTGAAGGGGAGTCAACACCACTAGATTTTCCAATGATATAAGCGAATCCGCTTAACTTAAGTTCAGTTGTCGGATGGCCTAACAACCAAGCAAAATAATCATGATGTAGAGAGAGTAGCACGAGAGAAGAGGTATTTCTTGAATCTGTACCTCTCCCCAATCTACTGAATAATCCAGCAGATATTGATTCGAAGATTGAACAAACACAGCCACCACAAAATACACGGCGGTTTTTAATTATCCTGACTTATGAACCATCGTTTATTCGGAACACCTGATTTCTGCCAAACGGGATTTAGAGGACCTTGTTTTAATATATCTGGCCAAACTAAAATCTGTGAGGTATAATACAGAAGCCGCTCCTTGTGGGGAGGTCAAGACTTCAGCCCCAAAATACATTTCTCAAGGGGGACGGTTTGATTTACTCCCATCATACCCCCATTCTTTTCGATACCCCCCCATTCTTTTCGATTTCTAATAGTAATAGGAGTTGTTATTTAGCTTATTCAGTAAATAAAAGGCAGTTTTGCAATTTTTTTCTTTTTTTTAATTTTTTTTCTTAATGTTTCATACATCGTAAGTATGCTTACATATTTTTAACACTCGTTGCATGTAAAATCTAAGCATGAACCAAACAAATACTTTCATGACTAAACATTTGAACGAAGAACGATAAGAACGAAACATATAATAGAAATTTTCACAAACGTCTTTTCTTACATCAGTTCAAATATATGAAAACCGTCGGTCATATTATTTCAAGAAACCATCAAGTTATCCTTCTAACAGATTTGTAAAAATGCTCCTTCAGCTGGGAATACGAATCTTGAATAACAAATTGCCTGTCCGAAAAAACTTAATTTTCTCTATTTGCTGTCAGGGCAGAGGAAAAAAATCTTTTCCATCTTTGGTAATTTATTGCATTAGTATGAGCACCTCTCATATTTTCTTTTTGGCTACAATAACTTTGCTTCGTGTTAAGAATGTAAAATATTAACAAATACATATGTATGTATTTGTTAATATTTTACGTTCTTAACACGAAGGAATGATAATGTGCGCAAACAAGAATGAAAACATAGTTTTTTTCTTATATTTGCTTATTAAATAAAAAAAATTATTTAGTTTTTTAAGTATTATGTATTTTGATTTTTATATCTATAAAGATTATCTAAAAGTTTTCACCACTGCCTTTTTCTGTAATTTTTATGCACTCCTATTGTAAGTCCATGGATGTAAAGGCACAAATTTCTTCGAACGTTTTGTAAAATGCTTTAAGTTTTATAAATTTTATCACCTGAGTACTCATTGTTTGTTGCAGATGTGGTATTGCATGATAAAGGGTAAAGCATTGATATCTGTATTATGAAAGTAGGTAATACATTAGTTAAAACTTTCTGTCATACATTTTCTTGAAGAGTGTTTTGTTTAAACTGTTAGGCGAGAGAGAAATAGATTTTTTTAATTTTTAAGTATTTTTTTTTCAACTTGATTTCAGAAAATCGCTTTGAATGATTGGTTGAGGATATATTTTAATTGTCAATTTTTTTCAACAGAAAATATTCTACTTATATAGCCAGCATGGCGTATATTAAGAGAATTCTGACAGAGGAAAAATGCGTGTCTCGGCTTTCCAGTTTTTTCTATTAATTAACAGTCCTTTCGGAACGCTTGTAATACTCGTAATTAGAAAATCGCATTTTCATACATAAATTTTCACTTAGTTCTACGATGAATGATTTCAAAGTAAATTTTGTAAGTTTGTTTTCTGTATTTGAACATCATAATATAAAAGAACATATACTTCCAATCAATATGAAAACAGAAAAGTAATAATATTTTACTTATTATAAAGGAATGCATCAATCGGTATGCTATTTTTAGAGTCTCCGTTCAAATCAAATAATCTTATTTGTTTCACATTTGTTAAGATGCCTCTTCCGAACAAATTTTAAGTTAAAAAATAAAGAATAAATACCTTTATAATGAGCTGAAATATCAATTTGTTTCCAGAACATAATAATAATAATAATAATATTGAGATGAAGCAAAAATACCTAGCTATTAACTGGCATTCAAAAGATATGCATTCCATTAAAAGGAAATATTAGCTTATAAATACAAACAAAGCTAATTTAAGAATTGAGAAACATGAAATCACATTAAAAATAAAACTACCAAAATCTTATTAGGAGTATGCTGTTTTGAAAATATTACATATAATGAGGTGGCTTCCCTTTCCGCCTGAAATTTATTTTAAAAATATGTGTAATAATAACTGAACTTCAGCTTGCGTGCTAAGGTTCCATAAAATATCCACTGAATGGATCTCTGCTTTTCAAAGTGCTTTTTCAATTTTTTAACTTTTCTGTTTGCTGTTGAAAAAAGGTGTCTGATTCCAGTATGTACTTTATTAAGTTATCATGTTACACAGGGTAGTTATAATATAACATGAAGTGTTCAGAGCCCTCTAGAGAGTAGAGTACTGGACTAAACATAACCAAATTTGTAAATAGTGGGCCATGATGTTTCAATTTTTAAATGGAAAATATATGTATATAACCAAAAATGGCAATCCAGGAGAAATATTAGTGTTGTTTAAAAAATAAAATTCATTTCTTTGCATAGACACATTCTTTATTTTAGTTACGAGTATGAAATTAAAGGCTGTGAGAATTTTCTTCATTCTGAAGCCAGCTGACTTGTCGATAGCTCTTACATCACAGGACCGTGAATCGTTATTTAACCTGTATTACCAGCAGAACGAAGATGCATCTTTTGAATTTCGGGAATTTCGGCAACTACAAAGGTTACGAAAAAGATATATGAGCATAACAAATTTACGGAACGTGTCAACGGTTTGAAACTACAGGAGCAGCTGACAAGCTGAGGGACACAAAGCTGTTAACCCTTTAACGCGCGTTACGTGTAATGTGCCTTGTGAATATGACGTAAGGTGCCGAAACGTTCTTTCCACTTTTACCTTTATATCTCTTTGGATAGATAGTCGTAAATAGATAGTCGTAAAATTCTTGCTTTAAAATTTAACTCTCACAAATACCTAAAATTCAATTTCATTGTTTCAGAATTCAAACCCAAACAGGCGCAAGGGGGCAAACTTTCTTTTCACATTTCCCTTCACATATCTCAAAGGAAAAATGAGACAGTTATAAATTTCTTGCTTTAAAATATAACTTATTGCAATATCTAAATGTCATTTTCAGGGTTTTTTAAAATTCGCGCCCACACAGTGATAAGGGTCCAAAACGTTATTTTCCCGTTTTCCCTCATATCACAGAGGAAAAAAAAACGTGATAGCGATAACTAAGCGATATACCCAACATCATGTTTCAAGTTTTTCTTAGAATTCGTGTCCAAACTGGTGTGAGAGATCAAAATGTTATTTTCATACTTATCATCGTATATCGAAGGACAATGAAGATAGCCATAAAAATCCTGGATTAAAAACTATCGAACACAAATTCATCAAGATCTTTTCAAAGGTTTTTAAAAATCGATCTCAATACCGTAGCACTTACAAAAACTATTTTTCGCGTATTTTTTAGTTCTAGAGTGCTGTTAATTTCGGACAAAACCTTTTGTCTACCAGGTGAAAGGACGAATCACTTTTCAAGGGATGTCAGATGAAATGTGAAAAGTCTCCAAGATTTGCCTTTACATTGCCAAGTTTGGCATAAATATATGAGTCCCCAAAACTGGACCCAGCTTATCGATATCTTCCGTATTTGTCGAGAAATTGCATAAACATGCTGTTTATTTAATCGGAATATTGGTGTCCATATTCGTCTAAGTAAAGGGGAAGTATAGTTAGAATATGCCTAGCGAGGATTTTAAAACAGTTTTAGTACACGATTTTAATATAGATTTCAAAGTTTAAGAAGTATTTTATGGAAAAAGAAAAACGAATACGGCACACTCGCGAATTATAATGCACATTCCAAACAGTATTTTAAAAAATCAAGTACAGTTAGAAAATGCCTAACGAATTTTGTAAAACAATTTTTGTAGGCGATTAAATCTATAACCAAAGTGTATTATTTATTTATTACTTTCCATTTCTGTTAGTTGGTTTAACAATATCAATTCCGTGCGAAGAACGGGTATTTCAGCTGATACGTTTCTAAATGCAAGAAAGAAATCGTATGTTTAGTTATATTTTTGTTAGAAATCGTATATTTATTCAGTCATTTCATTCACTTAGTACTGACAAACTAGAAATTCATAAAATTCTATCTAAATATGGTTTAGTGTACAGTTTAACTCAAAAATTGCATTAGAAAAATCATAAATATAATTTCTCTTTCTTATTTTATACTTTGAATCGTAATCATTTTACAGAATTACAGCTGAAATATCCATTGCAATTTTTTAATCCTTTTTTCCACTGATATATTTCTGTTATACAAATATTATCTTGCAGTAATTCCAGCAAAAATATTTATATTGCCATTCTACATACTAATGTTTAAATTTATTTGGTTAATTTAAAGTTATAAAGATGTATTATGCGACTTCAATTTTTATTAGTATTTTGACAAACAGTTTAGCTAAAGCGTTTTTTAAAATGCGATAATCATCCATCCGTAAAATGAATATATTTGAATATTCTTTCACTTATAGAATAATTCGTTGGTTTATACTCAGATACATTAAAATAATAAAACCAGCTTAGTTCTGCCCAAAGGAAAAACATGAAAATTTATGCAGTGCAAAAATTAAAATTGGTCCCCATTTGTCTTGCAATTATTCAAACCAAACTTCTAAAAATAAAGAAATCGCAAGTAACAACTCTTACAAATACCCTTGCAGCAACCCGCATTGATTTGCGAGAATGTTAGAGGACAGAGAGCGAAAACTGCGTAAATAAATTGTTCAGGCCTCAACAACTTAATTTTGCCGGGTTTGCTGACATCCCAAAAAGAAAATACTATTCATGGTAATTTATTGCATCCAAAAGAAATGCTGTGGCACTGATTTTCATGTTAGTTGTTTCCGTTACATGAATAAATATGACATTAACGAATAATTTTCTGAAGCTTTGTTTTACAAAATGGAGCAGTTTATTTCGGGAGAGATGAGTGTTTATAATATTTCCCAGTGCTAGAAAATATTTCTTGAGGAAATTTATCGATGCTTAAAAAGATCTGCAGCCCTGATTTTAATGTCGGCCGTTGAAGCATAAATAAATATGACAAGTAATTTTCAGAATTCTTTTTTCTTTGTTTTCGTTGTGGGAAGGGGGAATAAACACTTATGCTTTAGGATCGATCTGGGTTCTTCAGTATATCTTATGAACATGTCTAAAAAGATATTTCTAATTGCTTTATTTAGATTTTGGTCATTTCATTATGGGGGGCGTGCCTGTCAAGGCACTCCCCCCATAATGAATATATGCCCCACACCATAATATGCCCCACACCCTAACGTACCCCCCCTAACGCCCCACACCCTAACGAACACCATAATGAATATATGCCCCACACTCTAATGAATATATGCCCCACACCCCCATAATGCCCCACACCATCGTTGCCACGTATGAGTGGTCTAATATTGAATGAATTTCAGATGAATTGTCTAGTGGGAACGCAGTTTAACGACTACGTCATTGCGGGACATACCTGCATACATACATGCATCTATCTATATGTATATATAAATACGCTAAGAAGAACATTTGTGTCCATTTGCAGCACTTTGCACGAACGGATGAGTGCAAAATTGGGCACAGTTAAAGTTCGTATGGCGGTGGTTGTGCGAATGTTAAAATTTTTACATAATATGCACCATAACAAAATAGAAAATTAATTTGGTACGCAGTATTTCGACCCATGTTCCATTGCTGTGTCAATTTTGAAATAACAACACCAAGTTTTAGCAGTACTATATGGTTATACTATTACGATAAAACTTGCAAAAAGTTAAATTATTCCCCAGCTTGGTGAAAAGCCAGTGACTAAAATGAGTTTTAGCCCTGTGCTTGGCGACTTCTTTTAGACGGCCGATAAGTGCGCGAAGTGTTGTAAATTCCATGTTTTAAAACTGTGAGAAAACGTACCGAACAGGGCAGGTTCCAATCCAAGAGACGTGCCAATTGCACCCCGTCACAATTCCGTCACAATCTCCCGTCATACAGCATGCTAAGGCAAATTTTCTCCAAAAATATTATTGAAGAAATACTCCAGCAATTAATGGGGAGTGAAAATAATATTATTAATGATGTGTCTGGAAATATTTCCGAAGACATACACTCAGACAACATTTTGAAGTTTGTTATAATAGAAACTAAAAATGATGATTAAACTTTTATTAATGCAGACGTATTCGAATATCTGATGAATAGAGAACATATCACCATAGCTACCATAAAATAATTTGCTATGATGACAATGAAATCACTAACTCTCCAGTAGAGTTTTTTTTATTCTTTCACTATGAGGGTTTTGAGTTTTTTTTCGGTTACCCCGGAGCAAGTGAAAAATTGCCAAATAAGTGTGATCTGCTCCAAATGCTTTCAAACCAAAAGCGATTTTCAGTAAATAGTTGTTTATCCCTTTCCATATTTTGAAGTTTAATTCAATTTCCTATTTTAATTTAATTCAACACGTTTTCCCCAATTCCACATTATGTAAACAATAAGCATACACATTTCTGGTACTGCGCGTATGACTGCCATCTATCAACAATTACGAGAAATACAAGGGGTGCTTCATCTGTCCCGGTTGCGGCAACTTTTTCGGATTTACCTTACATACACGATTCTAAAAATGACTTTTAGAATAAAACATTACTTCAACATTTATTTCACAACTAAAAAACAAATCCAAACATTTTAATTAAACACGCATACTATTCATTTCATCACATATATACATGATAAAACGTGTAACTTGACTTAAGCTATATCTCTCGTTTAATACGAGCATTATTTGTTCATATGATAAATTCTCGAGCATAGTTTCATAATCCCAAAAGTTATTCAATGGCATAAGACTGTTTTACATAATACAGTATCAGTACTGTTTGACATAATACAGTATCAGCAATACTTCATAGTGAAGTATTTTAAGAAAAATCTCCTGGATTTTTTTTAAATCACACATTTTCACAAAATATAATTATTCCCACTTAATACCCAACTATATGTTCCTTCACACCCTTATTCCAAAAGCATAGAGAATTCATGTATTGAATTTACAAGCATTATACCTTATCTAACTTTAACTGGCAAACGACATTACCTAATCTGAAGCACTTTAAATGGTATTAAATTTTAGTCAATTTATGGTAATAACCTTTTCGCAGTCACATTTATTTGACGCCTGAGGCTATCAACGAAAAGTTATATCCGCTCCCCGTTGTACAAAAATCAATTTGCCGGCACGCCAGATAAGAATAAAGCTTCGATAAGAAAACTAAAAAGGATTTTAAAGCACACATACACATTCGGCAGAGAAGATTATTTTTCAATCCTGCATCGCTCAGAGCAATTTGATTACTTCTGGGTGAACAAGGAAATAAGTGTACATGCAAGCTATACATGATGTAAATGCATTGCTTTTCTGCATTACCCTTTAGCGAAAAATCGAGCACGCCTGAACGATAGAGATCGGTCCATTTATTTGTGATATTGGCAGTTCTGTTATTGGATACAGGTTAGCGCGGATGTCTTATTCTCCATTAAAATCAGATTTGATGTATTATGTTGTGAATATAAAAAAAGGTTTACACACCACACACACACTTATGAATTATGCTATGGTAGAAGGGAACGCTAATCGCAAAATTAAACATTAAATCGTAAACTGAAAACATTAAGCAAATAGTCCGTATAGTTCATACGGTAGATTACTCAATATTATTCAATATTATGTATTTCATTCAATAATTTGGTCCAAATATATTTCTTGTATGTTAAATAGTTCCTTCCTTAATAATTTACGTCACATGTTTATGACTGAATATAATGTTTTTGTTTCTTCTCTTTAAAGGAGGTAGGTTTTTATCGTACGACATTTACCCTGAATTTACAATACAACGATATACTGACATCTTATATAATTGACTGAATTCATATTATTACAGTACTATGTTTAAGTCTTTTAAAATTTTCAAAACTTTTCAGATACTAATTTTTTTAGTTAATAATTGTAAAATCCTCAATTTTATATAAAAATAAAACATAATCTTTCATATTTCATCTCAAATAACCATTTTGATTTGACTTTGAATCGCGAAAAGCTTTTAAAAATCTCAAATTAAAGAATCACTCACAATATATCATTTGAAATACTCTTTGGGTAATTTATATTTCATAAATTAAAAGTACAAAACGTTTCTTTTTCCATCCCGCTTATTAAGTCCTTTGAATCTGAATAGACTAATTAATTGATGGAGCTGTATCGCAGAATTATGGAATACGGTTTCCTAATTACGAAATTTTGTTTGATCATTCTTACATTTACAATTAAATACCATTATTTGAATTTTACTAATTCAGTTATGCTACTACAATCATTAAAACCGTGTAACTTCATGTAATAACTAAAGCATTAATACTGATAAGGTAATGAACTTATTCTAATTAGTTTGACTTGTAAGAAAATTTAATCAAATGTCACATTAAATTACAGGCAATTTCTAATGATTAAAGTGAATTCCATAATTATATTTTAATTTAATTTCTACATATTAAGAAAATAATGTATCAAAACTTGATTACAACTGAAAATAGCCTTTTTTTTTCGTTTAAGAGATGTAATTTTTAAAAACTTCCAAAATATGACTTGAATGCTTGTGCATTTATTTATAAAAGCACAAAAAACTAT
The DNA here is from genome assembly GCA_038373885.1 of Cheiracanthium punctorium. Classification (NCBI taxonomy): domain Eukaryota; kingdom Metazoa; phylum Arthropoda; class Arachnida; order Araneae; family Cheiracanthiidae; genus Cheiracanthium; species Cheiracanthium punctorium. The sequence continues at coordinate 11,330 of JAWZYV010003069.1, forward strand.
GGTGTTTTCTGTAGTAAACAAAAAAATTATGCGTCGACGACAGTGGCGTAACCAGAAATTTTTCACGGGGAAGGGTAGGACTACTGCAATTCACACACACACACACACACACACACATATATATATATATATATATATATATATATATATATATATACGTGTGTGTGATAAAGGAGTGAGGAATATACTTAGTCGGGGAAGGGTACGACTACTGCAATTCACACACACACACACACACACACATATATATATATATATATATACGTGTGTGTGATAAGGGAGTGAGGAATATACTTTTTGTGTGGCAAAAAATTCCTCAATGGGGGGGGGGGTTACGACCCCCTATACCCCCTTGGGCTACGCCACTGGTCGACGATATACTATATATTCATACAGTCTTAACAATGGGGGCTATTCCCAGCGTATAGCTTTATAACCGAAATTGAATAAAAGGCAATTTTTGATATCATGAGGTCATAGATTGATCAGAAACTCATTTTTGTTAAGAGGCTCTGAGATTAAAATCACGAAACTAACAAATTAATTTAGAAAACTCCGAAATCCTGATTTTCTGCGAATAAACAACCCCCTATATACTTCTCTAGAATTTCTCTGATGAAAAGGTATCTCCTCAAAGCATATGAAATTGCATTAGAAACTGCATTACTTATGTTAATAACACTATGAATTATAATAAATAAAACATATAGAAACAATTTTATTTTATAAATTCGAAACTATTATTTCGATTTTACAGTCTTTATAATTTATCTAGCCGCCCTAATTGCGATTCTTTTTTTCCTTCTATTACGACAAATAAGAGAAATATAGCAGAGAAAATATATCTAAACAATGTACCAGATGTAAAAATTTCTGGATATGGTAGTATATATAATATAGTAGAAATTTTAATTTGTGTTTCTTTGGAAATCGGGCTTCCTTACAAATAATCTATTTTTTTCTTTTTACACGAGCTCTCCATATCCTTTTATTAAAAATTTCTTTCGGGAGTTAACTTTTACTGTTCATAAATGATTTCGGTTATCCCCACGCAAGCCCCACCTTTGGTGCAGACGTCATAATGTGTTATATCTGATGACATATAGAAAGACATGTTCTGGATTTGACTTTAGTACTAAATGAATTACTCCAATGAAACAATCTTCACAGCATGCATCCATAGTATCATATATAAAGTATATAAAAGTTAGTTGGCAAATTTAACATGCTGGGTTGTCTTACTATCTACTTAATAAAATTTACATAATTCTGAAAACAAAATTTACATTATAACTAGTTTCTGAAGTGTGAACTATGTGAGCTAGAGGACAATGCTCGCAGGCATAGAGACAGAAGGAGAATTGAAGGATGTCGAAAGATGTGTTAATATGATTTTTATAAAAGGACATTGTTAAATCTCAAAATATTTTCGGAGCTTCTTCCATTGGTCATATTGCATGCTTCACAACAACGACGTATTGATTCGTGGACCAGTTCCAACTAACCAAGCATGTCACGGTCAGGTGCATGTCGATTGCACCATCATGGCAACAAGATCCCAGTTCGATTTTACGGTCGCCTCGGACACCATGGACTTCATAGATCCAGTTCGATTTTACGGTCGCCTCGTACACCATAGACTTCATTGATCTCCATAGAAGAATACGGAATAATCGCGGTGGCCATTTGCTTTACCTGAATAGTAAGCAAGTACGAATCAATATGTCCTCGATAATACCAGCTTAAATGTCTGTTGACTGGCATGGGCACTTATACCCCTTGGGTTTTCATGCACTCACAAGTGCATGTTTTGCGGATTCAGGATAACGTCCCATGTAAAAGAGGCTTCATCGGAAAATGAAATCCGAAATAGAAATTCCGGCTGTTCGACAAGTTTTTACAAACACCTGTGTAGTAATACAAAGCGTTCGAAATAATCGATACCGAGCACTGCCTAAATTCTTTCGACATGTTATGGCCGTAAAGTAATCGTGTAGTCAGGGCCCTTGCTAAAGGGGGGGGGGAGTCTCCCGCCTAATACAAGCAAAATTCTATTATACTTGGCGAAATTAGATACCTAGTTGGCAAACTTGGTAAAGAAAAAAAATTAACGATGACTATAATTAATTTTCTATTTCTGGTACACTTGGCGAAATTACACAAACTCAGTTGGCAAAAGTTGGTAATATACAGGGGTGGCTCCAATGGGGGGTACGGTGAACTTGTGACCCCCCATCGGGGCTATTTGATTAATTCGTCGGGGAATTTTCATAAGAAGAAATCTATATTTTAGCTGAGTTTTAGGTTTGATTTTGCGATTTAAAAAAAATTAATTTTGTAATTTTTAAATACACATGAAAGGCAAATGAGTATTGGAGATTGAAGCGGATATGTTTACATTTCTGGGAGGGGGGGGTGTATTCCTCAGAACTTCTGAATAATGGCTAAAAGTACTTTCCGTTTTCATTCATTT
>JAWZYV010003070.1:0-14100 GCA_038373885.1 Cheiracanthium punctorium
TTTACAAGATTATAATGACTAATGAGATTTCAGATTTAGAAGTAGTTATTAAACTAACACTACTTCAATTTTGAAATCTCGTTGGTTCACAGTGGTTAATCAACAACAAGGATTTAAATTTGTGCATCAAAATTGTTTTGTTGTTAAAGGTATGTATAAAATATTTTACAGTTTTAAGAATTCAGTTATTTTAATATTTTACAAATGTGTTATAGTACTTTACAGTTCATATATATACCTATATTTACCAACTTCATTTTGTTATTTATTTATTATTTTAGAAGAGATTTTTGTATCTACACCTGTTATATGCTACAGGACTCAAATTTTATGGAGAAAAATACATAATCTATATGCAATCAAATACTCTTTGAGAGTACTGGAAGAAAAAACATTTTTATTGCTTTGACAAGTCTCTTCTACTGCGTATTTTAGTTGAATGTAATACGCTGTAACTGAGAGTTCAGGTCCATGAACTGAAATCAATACTGATTTTTTAAAACTTTTCTTCAGACATTCTATTTTTTGCATTAGAGAAAGGATGCTCTATGGAAAAAAAAAGTTCTCTCTCTCTCTTTTTTTTTTTTTTCAAAATTTTGTGCAATGGTAATTATGCGGGACGCGTCGTAACTTTTTTTTTGTGTACCATCAACGACTTTTTTCATTTTATGTGCTATAGCGTGTAAGCAGCATCACTAATACATTCTGTTGTACTGATATCTTTCTCATAGTCAGATAATATAGATGCACCCGTGTGTTGATACTTGCATGCGTCGATATTGCATGCGTAATGCATATGCATTACGCATGCAATACTTTTTTTTCTTTTAATTTGCAGTCAATATCTACAGTTAACTGAAAATAAAAATAGAACTACGAAATGTCATTGTATTCCATACCAATTTTATTCAGGCAAACTAAAAATTAAGAATCTAAAAAATTACGTAAATTGAAATAAATGTAAAAAATAATAAATAAATATTTTAGTAAAGAATGATTTCTGCGACATTCTTCAGTGACTTTATACTCCTATTGGATTTCCCCCACATGAATTTAAATAAAAAAAAAAAAAAAAAGAGAGAGAGAGAGAGAGAGAGAGTAAGCCTCCTTACAAAAGTTTCAATTGAGTAAATTTTCAGAGGTTTTGAGAGGACACTTTACAAAAGTAACTGTCAAAGGAGAAGGAGGGATATGAATGATATTTCAAAAAAATAAGCATTCTTTCCTTTAACGTTATATGTTTTTTCTTTTAATTAATTCGAAAAGTTTTTATGATTTGGTTTGCCTGCCGTCCTGGTTCTCTAAAACTGTAAAGGATAGCTTCTGAAAGGACCTTCTAAATATTTTCCTGCTTCCGATCTCTCCCCCCTCCTTTTTTTTAAACAGTTCATAATTTGCACCTGCAATATTCATTTTCCTCAAAGTGCAAAATAGGTTAGTTTTCTACAGATTAATATATGTTTGTAACTTGACAGATCGTTTACTATTTGAAAATAACACATTTCTGTTAGTGACGGGACTAGAGCCAGTTTTAAGCAAAAATGTTGGGAGGGGGGGGTGTAAAGACAAAATTTTCTGACGATATATACCAATATGCTTTCAAAAATATACACCGATTATCTGGCCTCTTGGGCGGTTTCCTCCAGATGGTGCGTGAATACGCATTAAATCCCCTAAAAGTCCTTCGCCCGAGGCACCCCCACCCTAGGCAGATACTTAATGTGCATGTTTGCCTTAAATACACACTACATTACATGATCTGGAATGAAGTTGGCTTGAGGGGACAAAAGGGACTTGTTTACTGGCACAAAAATCACTAAAAGGAAAATTGTAACAAGACTGTGTTCATGATATAGTATAACTTATAATAAACTGTCGGCAGAACTGGTAATTTATACACTGAGCATTTTACAGATTGGTGATTAAAGCTGAAATTTGCTGACAGTCCTTTGGCAACTGACGATTTTGTCGACAAAAGTACTTTTTAGGGGGGGTGGGTGTCCGCTCGCCCTCCTCCTAAGCGCACAGAAACCCACTGTTGAGGTGGAACCAGTGGCGCACCCAGGATTTTAGTTTAGGGGGGGCTGGGCTACATAATATTGCTGAACTCAGTCATAGTGATCTCGGTTAGTTACAACTCTCTTATAACGTCAAAATATTCGGTATCACTTGACTGTCCCATAGAACACAAGCAATGTAACTCATTATAGAGTCATAAATAATTATCTGATCTTTTGAGCGACGTTGTAACCGTGTGTAACAGTGTTTCAACTAACTGTGAGCATTTATTTAAAAACTTTTTTAAATAAATGTCTTTTTTGGTTAGAAATAATTAGGACAGTTAAAAAAAGAAAGAAAGAACTAAAAAAAATTAATTCATTAGTGACAGTTTTCATTTTTTTAACGCTTTTCACTTCTAACTTTCTACCTTTAGGGGGGGGCTTCAGCCCCCTTAGCCCGCTCCGGGGGTGCGCCTATGGGTGGAACCATATTTGATGAAAGAAAAAATGTGACTATTTGATAATATGCTTCGTTCTACATATCTGCCGTCTCTTAAAACTTATCTGAATCTGTCACTGCATTTGCTGTTAGTAAAATAATTAAAAACTTTAATTTCAAATTTGACAGTTTTTCATATATCTATAGAAATATTATGAAATAGCACATCAATTTGTCAAATATTCGTCAAATATAATTATCCAACATTAGGTTTCTGCATCCCAGACAGCACAAACTTGTCCAGAACATGTCCATATGATATCATGGACAAGTTCGGGACATAACTGACATTCCCAAATTTGTCTATATCTTGTCCATAATACCCCCCAAACTTGTCCATATGGCACAATACGGCGTCCATAATGATATCCTCTGGACAAAATATAGACATCCATATGGACATGTTATGGACATCCAGAACTTATCCATATGGGCATGTTATGGACATTCATACGGACATGCATAATTTGTCCTTAAAAACACATTCTGTGGATATTTATCTCATATCCACAGTTTATTTTTATGCTATGGATAAGTTACTACCATAAAGGAATAGAAGTATCTGTTTCATCAGTAATTTCTGAAATGAAATGAAGCTATTACAAGAACTGCTTGTAGGATCACACATATTTGAATCTTCAAAAATATTTTCATCGATCCTATTTTCAAATTCATTACGAAAATAATTATAATCGTGCGCATTAATAGGCTTTGATTCAATATCATTCACATTACATTCAGCTTCAATAAGGAATAATTCATCATTAACTTCTTATTCAACATTTCGCCATTCCTGACGAGTCGACTTAATTTTTTTTATTAAAATACACATTAAGTCAAAAAGTTGTACATTACCCCGTATTGTAAAGAACAGTGGTATAGGCAAGCAATATGCAAGAAGTGCGCATAAAAATGTTATAATTAGCTGACAAGGAAACTTCAAATATATGGGTACTATCTACCACAACCACCACAGATTATTAAAAACAACGTGCATACAAAAATGTTACTGCGCATGATCAAGCAAATTGAGCCAATCAGAGTTTGTCGCCGATAGATTTTCCCATTTATGTCATAAAATAGACATGATTGGGGTGTTTAGATGTCCAATTCATGTCATATAACAGACATAATATGGATTTTCCCGTTTTTGTCGTAATAAGACTTAATTGGGGTGTTACATGCCCCAATCATGTCATATTCTAGACATATTATGGACTTTCCCAAAGATGTCGCTAAAATGATGTCCAGGAGATATCTTATCATAGACATAGACATGTTTTGGACAAGTTTGTCCAGATATGGACATAAATTGGGCAAGTGTGCTATCAGGGATTAGCCTAAAATATGAAACTAACTTATAAATGTAACGGTTAACAATTATGATAGCTAAATGTTAAAAATAACCAATTTCCAACAGTTGGATAATAGAGTGACAACATACAGATTTTACGGTGTCCCAATGTATACATTTACACTTTAACATAATGTATGCATTAATACGTTAGCCCAACGGTTGGAAATATATTGGCAAAACGTTAGAGCATACGTTGGCCCAACGTAAGAAATAACCAGTTGCCAACCGTTAGATAACCGTAAGCCAACGTGTCATTTCAACGTTGCCCCAACGTATGCATTCAAACGTTGCCCAAACGTATGTGTGCTACCTGGGTTGAAGTAAAGTTTTTTAGTTTCGGACTGGGAACTTAGAAAAAAATATGCAGCTATTCCTTTTTGGATGTTGAGTCGATAGAATTTTTTTTTTGGTATAAGAATATGAGTTTCTTTTTACACAATACCGCTTTTATAGGAAATAATAATACACAAAAAGTATTTTAAATTTCAAAGTTCACCCCCAAAAAAACCTCTATAGAATTTAAAATGTTTTTAAACTTTTTGGGGGTAAAAAGTAATATCAATAAAAACATAAAGTATAATAAATTCATGCGTCGTAAGTACAGTATTGGGTAAAATGAAAATCAATAACAAATAAGTAACTTTTCCATATTTTGTCCATTTCTGGACTTATACACACATCCATTTAATGTCGTATCACTGACATAGTGTGGATGATCCGGAATACGACCATAAATGGACTTATTCTGGATATTCTAATTCTAGTTTTGGTCTATTCATGGATATATTCTGGATTTTCCAGATTATGTCCATAAATAGATGTCTATGTATAGACGTGTATGTATTATGAGTTGGATGATGTATGATGGATGATGTATGTATGAGTTGGATCGGAAATAGACATAAAATGGACAAGTGTGTTATAAGAGTATACAGCGCGAAGGAAATTATAAAAGATTGGGAAGAATGAAGTGTACAGCAGTTGGCGTAAGCAGGAAATTTTGTTAAAATTTTCTTTAAAAATGCAGTTTTTAGAAAAAGTTATGAAAATTTTGTACAATAAATTATTGTTTTTGTCATGTTTCACGACCTATCAAATAAAAATATATGAAGTACATCAAAATATTGCTTTTTTTTTTTAAGTGCTCCTAAGTACACAGATACCTTAAATTCTTTTTCCAGTGAGGAAATGAAAAAAAAAAAGCTCGGAATTAAAAGTGCAAATAGTTTGCATTAAACTGTGATAAATGCGTATTTGAATGAAATAAAAGCATCTAGATTTAATTGACAACAAATCTTCTCCAAATTCGAAGCAGACTGAAAAGTGCACTATCCTTTAAGTGAAATGATATGGACATGCACTCTTGTTCACAGCTTGGAAGCATGAGGTCCTTGGTTGCAATTGAAAGTAATTGACTTGTAATGAACGACTCTCTTTTAGTGTTAGCGTTAGCGTTGTAACAATTTTCGCATTTATTGTTCAAACTGGTTTTTGCAAATTGGTTTATATATGAGTGAAAAGAATGTTTTCTTACTGTATTTAATTCACATTCATTGTGACCTGTAAAATATATTCAAAACATATGGAACAGTTATATGATTATTTCTCCCTTTTACATGAGCTGATACTATAAAATCTTGGAAAAAATTAAAAATACTGTCATTTTTTTAGCCGACTTTAATTTTACAAACCTTGCATCTTTAATTTAAAAGGGGTAAGTTATGCATTTTCAGTATATTATCGGTTCAGGATGGTAATCATGGATAATTTGTACATACTTAAAATAAATAACTTTGCGTATTACTAATTTATTTCTTTTTAATTCTCGCAATAACTGCTTGTTCTGAAACTAGAACAGCATTATTGGTCCTTTTGGTGATTTTTTGAATTGGGGCGAGAAAATCTTGCCGCCTACCCAAATTTTCCTCGTGGAATGCAAATTATAAACAATGTAGTGCTAGCTGGTTTCCGAGATGTTGGACGATCATCCTCACTTGATAACTTTGCTTATGACTTTTTTAAATTGCTTTTAAATATTTTTTAATGTAAAATATTATTTTAAAAGAAGACTTTCTGCTTGCATGTATATATAAAGCTTTGGCTTGATAAAATGTAAATACTTTTTATGTTTGGGGGGGGGGGGGTAGAAAGCTCTGGCTTAATAAAATGCAAATAATTTCTGTGTTTGAGGTGCGCGGAGCTTCCTTAACAACCCCCCCCCCCTTTTCTCTCTTTAGTAAAATAAATCTAATAATGCAAACAAAACTATTCTAAAGATGTAATATCTCACAAGGTTAAAAACGAAAACAAATTTTAACATCTTCTCAAAAACAAATATGCAAGGAAATATAAAAAGCTAGTTTAAATCCTAACAAATAAAGGTAAAATTGAACAAGATGGCAGGAGCCCAATAGAAACACGCCTGCAGTTGCTAGAACTTGCCAGTGACCATGCCCCAGCGACTGTTGCCAACCATTTTGCGCGATCACAAAGCAAAGTCAAAGAATTTTAACACATTAAAATTTCAGATAAATTCCACAATCAAAAATCTCTTTAATCTAAAAAAATGTGAAAGGCCGCTGTCAAGAGCTTGTTCGATTATCTTCTCGTAAAAAAAGGGAATTTGGATTTTGAGAAACATGTCCATGGATTCCGAAAATTCCAAGGAACCTGATAAGCTGACTTAAATTTCGAAAATCGAATTATTTTAGAATAGTTAGATTATTTTAGATATTAATAAAAAACTGAAAAAATAAAACATCATGGTTGCCAGATTTAGCTTAAAATCATTCATTCCTTTGCAACAAAGCAATTCCAAGTACGTAGAATCGCGTGAAATTGACAAACATGGAGTATAATTACACGCATTTTATGCCAAATTAAAAAGTATATGAAATAAATAACTCAAAAGTGCATTACACAAAGTGTACAATTTTCAAATAGTAAATTTGCTTAGACAACAGGGGTTTAGAATTAGCAATGATTTGTTTTTCCAAAACAGAATAACTAATTCTAATTGATTTTAAAAGCGCCATCTTGACATTAGGTATGATTTGGCAAAATGGTATCTTTCAAAGCAGGGTGAATGTAAACCGTGAGCTCAAAAATGTTAGAACCCAATATTTTAAAAATGAAAAATAATTAAAATGCAGATTATTTGAAAGCCAGTTCGGTCCAGCTGGAGTATTTACTGCCAGTAGAAATATTTGGTGGCGTTAACTGTGCCATTATAGCAGTTATAGTACACTTTGGATATTTGCCAGCGCAGCGAGATGATATAATTCGTGGTGCTTAATACGCCAATCTGCAAAGGATTATGTATATAAAATATGGATAACGGTTTTCACAGGGATCTTAAATGAGCAGTCATTATAAGTTGTGAGCATCTGTAAATTGCCAAATAATGAAAAGTCGCCATGGGTGGCAAGCTATCCTAGCTGTTCCATAGTTTTTATCAAAGCAAACATATGAAGTACGGTTTTCTTAGAGCTAATTATTAACTATACATTTACGCAAGTCACCAAATTATGAAAATTCGCCATAATTGGCTAATACGCAAGGCGTTTCATGGGTTTCACACAATTAAATATAGTGCGAAGTTTTTATGTTCCAAGCAATCCGCAAGAACCAAGCACTGTGTAGCTCGGTAACATTCTATCTGATCCAACCTTTGGGTTTTGTTTGTTGAAGTTATGCCTTTTTTACGAATAAGCCTTATTAGGGGCTGAATGCTTCATACAAAAAGCGAACATTGCGAATCTAGGGGGCCTTGGCCCCTAGTACATTAAAAAAAAGAAAACACGAAATACACCGATGCATATTAAACCTAAAAAACATCTGAACTTTCAGCAACAGGTTATTTATAATGAGCAATCAGCAGACTGTTTGTAACCTAAAAAAACTAGAGTGGATTAAGCAATGCAGTTGTACAGCTAATGTAAACTGGGCCCGTTTTCAACTCAAAAAGACATTGATGGATTAAACAAACTGCAAAAACATCAAATATCAATTTAAAATTCATCTTAAAAATCGCAAAAATTCATTTTAAAAAAGCACATTTATTTTTTTAAATTAACGACCCAGAAATGTCCCTAACACCTACTGGCTTATAAGGTAAAACCAACATGCTTTCTTTTATTTAGTTTTATATTCATATATTCACACCATATTGCTAACAAAAACACACACTTTCTTTTCACACAATAACATAAATTTCATTCTTTTCCATTCCTAATACAAAAAATTTTCTAATTCCATACATCAATTCTACCAACAAACGACGATAAAAATGAAATGCACCCGACTTCAGGGTTCACAGAACATCAAACCATCGATCGCCAGAATGGCGTCATTCATTGCCAAAGGAATGCACTGGAATCATCTCAAAAATGAAAACAAACAAAGGATCAAAACATAAACAGCACCAACTTCTAAATACAGTCCCAAATACAAACAAACAGGGCTTATCTCGTACCTTGATTAAAATTGCCAAAATTATTGCAATGTTCAAATAATAAAATCAAAATACAGTAGAATTCCTCTTAACTGGGCTCCGCTTTAACTGGTCCTATTTCCTTTAAATAAAAAGTACAAAAAATTGAAAATTTCGCAACAGCTTTAGTAGCACTTTTTTTCCCATTTTTGGCACCAATTTTTTCTCCAAACTTGCATCTGTACCGTGTTTTTGAAAAGGATTACCTTCTACATTCTTCATAAACTCCTTGCTCAGTGGTGGCCATCTTCTTTGCAGACGGAAAACGATTGATCAAATAAATAAATTAAAAAATATCCATCACTACTATGTTGTTTTACCCACGTCAACGTAAGGACAAGTTCAGATGACTTGATATGGCTTCTAAGGCATTTTTTGATTTTCGGTGAAATTTTAAATTTATTCTTCCTACAAAAACCCTTTAGTAACAACAATCCAAATGAAAGAAAATATCAAGAATCCAAGTCAACTCAAAATCCTCTAAAACACAATACGAACTACAAACGAAAGTAAATGTCGGCAATTCAAGTCAAAGCAAATTCCATTATCAAAACAACAACACTAGTTAACAAAAATTATGTCATTGATGAATTTACGTCAATCTTCTAAAGGTGCAGAAGAAAAATTAAAATCATCCTAGATGTCACACAATGCTGTTTTATTTATTAACTCCGATGTAAAAAAACTAATACATCTACGACCCAATCCTAATTGACTTCTCAACGCTGCAGTCTTTACACATTCAAATGCAGCCATTAAAATATTTCTTCTGATGAACTAAACTAGATTCCTTCACGCACTGACTACAAAAAACAGTGTTTCATAATAAACCGAACAAAAACTCTCTAAACATTTCATTATCCTGCACAAAATCATACATAAAACATCCACATTCCCAATACATGGATTTCCCAAACTTTTTCAGTTATTTGAAAACTCCCATTTCAAATTTTCTTTTAAAATACCCTAATATTTTTTTACTACAGCACTAACATCTGCTTTACGAGAAGCCATATCAAACACGGGAACTTGCCTTAAACCACTCTCTCTCGGGGATCACAACCTACTACTAAGAAGCTTGTAAGCGAAACTGACATTCCATCTAGAAAATTGTACTGAACAACGATGCGGCCATCGCTGATTGGCTGATACCTACTAGTTGTACTACTTGGTAGCAATACAGAAACCTCATACATCGGTTAGGGTTACAACATTCGGCAATTTATCACCAAGCTTGGCGACATTTTTGGTGGAGAAATAGGGTTGGCTGTACTAAAGGCTAGCTGAAATTTCTGACAATGACCGACATCAACCTCTGTCATATTATGTACAGATGGACCAAAGCATTGGGAAAAGTCTTTGTGCTATTCTATGTCGAACAACAGGCGTCAGCTTCCTCCGTCAATGTGATACTTTTTAAAAAAATTTGCGAACTTGCAGTCTTCAGCAGGAAAAAAAAAAAAAAAAAAATCTGAAAAACCTTTCTCTGACTTTATATAAAACTTAAGTAATAAATTAAAATATTGATTATATTGCAGTAACATCAATTAAAATTATGAATAATTTCTTTCTCCGCTTTAACTGGATTTACGTTTAACAGGTTCACCCCTGGTCCCATTTAGGCCTGTTAAGAGGAAGTGTACTTATCTCAAATTATTTCATTGTATAAAATATTCCCAACCGAAGTATTTGTTCCTTGTACCCTTAACCCTTTAACGCGCAGTGTTCCTGCTCTGGGAACACCAAACTCTGACGTTCTGACTGCTGCCAGTCACGAAGAATAGATTTCATTTCTATAAAAATAGTTGTGAGTGACATAGCTCCACGAGAATTCTTTACTTTTTAGCACGTCATTTCCCGTAAAAAAAATATTCACTATTATTTTTAACAGCACTGACATCTGCTGAAAAATGGAAGAAAGCCAGAACAGCTGGATAGATTGCCCAATGCTGAAAAAAGGGCAGCCGTTGCCATCGCTCTACTTAACCACCAGCAAAAGGGTGGACGATCGAAACGTTCATCGCATGCGACAGATCTAGAGACCTTTTTTTGATGCAGCTGGCTGTGCCACTGCACAGCCAGCTGTCGTCAAAAAAGGGTCTCTAGATCTGTGGCACGCGATGAACGTTTCGATCGTCTGCCATCTTGCTGGTAATTAAGGGCCCGATTCAAATGAAACAGAGTTCTATCGTTTTCTGTTGCAATCGCGGAAATTTTTGACTGATTCCTATGTTTCCTATTCAAGTGAAACCTGTCTATCGCTTTTGGATCACGTGACACTGCGATTGGTGTTTTGCTATCGCTTTTTCAAACGCGATCGTTTTCGAGAACATGGCGGATTGATCGGCGGATGGTTGATAAGAAGATTACAACAACAACGAAGACTCGTTATTTAAAATTACGAAGCAATCTGTTTTAATTATCAGACAGGGAATTCTGCAAAAGATTTAGGCCTGCGGAAAGCTGAATTTTCTCGCAGAACAGAATATCTGTAGGGTTTATTTTCTGTCGGCGTTTGAGTTCTACTCTAGCAGACACTACGATGCAAGCGCCATCTGTAGTCCTTTTTTTAAATCGTTTATTGCTCGATACATGTTTGATATTTGAAACAGCGCGAAAAAATACATTAACGAATAATTTCTCGCTAAAATAAGCATCCTAGCAACCCTCCTAAACAAATACAAATATTCATATCATTATATGAAGGATGTCTTTGATTGTTAATTATATATCAGAACATGAAATATATAGTAATTCTACCCCTCCATTATAATTATAAACAGCTTCTCTGCTACAGAAAAATAAAATATAGTAGGCAAACTAGAGAACAATTATTATTCGATAATCTCGACATGATAATTATGACGAACAATACTATTATCAATAATTTTCTAAAAAAAAATCTTCATAAATTAAAAATGCGTTTCCATGATTATAAACATACAAAAAATATTAACCTAAACCAGTTAAAATTTTAAAACATTAACCTACAATACTGTTGGGGAAAAAGCTCAAACATAAATAAATAAACAGTTAGTCGTCGCCATTAAGTTAAAAAATTTTCCAGAGAAAGATGCGATTTTTTTATTGGTTAACAGCGACTTTCTACGTCACCGGAAGTTGCGTTTTCACTCTGTGGCGATAAAGTTTCGATCTAGCAAACCTGTAAGTTCGATCGCCTATTTTGTTTCACTTTGAATACACTTTTGCGATCGCTTGTAAAAGCGATCGAACTTCCAGAGAGAAAACGATCGTTTTGGAGACGACCGATCGCGTTTCGTTTGAATCGGACCCTAAGTCGAGCGATGGCAACGGCTGCCCTTTTTTCAGCATTGGGAAAGGGTTGTGCCTCAAAGGGTTAACAAACAAACAAAAGAATACAAAAATATTAGCCAAAACAAGTGCTATCAAAAGAATGTTAATTCACACAAAATGGTAAATGAACGGACAGTATAAAACTAAACATCCATGTTAAAATTTTAATAAAATAACTTAATAATGAAATTTAATTTAAAATAAAGCCATTAAATTAAAACCAAAAAGCACAATCTCGCTGAGCGAGAAGCTATTTTCTAGAGATAATAATATTCCTAAGCCATCCAGCTTCAGGGTTACCATACCTTAACTTCCAATCAGCTAAATTGTAAGGTTACGATTAATGCTTCCTTTATCGCACCAAGAAAAAGTTATGAAAATAAAAGTGTGCATGCCAGAAAGGACTATTATTAATGCTGTACCTTAAAATTATTTATTTCTTGATGTATGATTAGTGAGAAAGAGAATTTATAAATTCCTTGAGCACCCATGAACGTAACATGGTTAAAACCTTATTTGTGGAGGGAGGCACACTTCCTCTTTTCCTTAAATTTTTATAGATTTTCAAAAAGCCAACTACAGTATTTGATACTCCCCGTTAAGATGAACAACATTTTTCTTATCCTAGAAATTTCCCAAAATGTTCTGTTACGACATCTTAGTTCTTGTTCTAATGTGAAGTTCCAAACATATCTTGGGCCTTGGCCAAACTTGAATGTTCTAAGAGCAGGGTTAATATAATTTTGCTAAATAATTAAAAAAAAAAAACCTGTTTTTTTTTTTTTTTAAATAAACCCAGTTGAGAAAATTTAGAGCTGGGTTTTTCCAGAATTTTAACTGTAATTACATACCTAATACATCTCTTAATATCAGTACACCATGTGTAAAGTTTATAAACAGCAACCTTAGAGATATGAAAACAAACATTATTCATCTCAGGGGTCTGTCCAGGCTTTTCAGACAGGGTTCTGTTTCGATGAAATTCTTAAAAATTTACTCATAATTTTGTGAATCTGAAATTAGCATTCAATTAGTTTTTCTAGCCAGGATCCCGTTTTCATGAATTTTAGAAAATATGCAATTTTACAAACTTAAATTTAGTGTTCAATTTAAGTTTGTGCTAGTTCGTGCTTGTTTAAGATTGCCAACATCATGAATTAAATTCTTATATTCACTGCTACCATTCAAATAAATGATACTAAATGCTTTATTTTTATGGGATTTACATGACCTTACCATTTTCATTAACTGCTATGGATTCTGTTTCACAGCCGCAAACAATTTCCCAGGCATCTATCCATTAAATAATACTTTGACAATACGAGACCATGTACAGTAGTTGAACGCTTTCAAAGCTTCAATTTTTACTTGAATTTCCATATTGGAACGTCCAAGAGTTAAAAGAGTCCCCTGTATTAACCCCCTGATGTTCAGGCGAGCTTTCAATTAAAGCCTCCAGAAGTCCACAGCCGGCGAAAATTCGAAAAACGTTGCCATCCCCCTTTTAGAAATTATCTGATGGGAGTTCACCGTGGGTGGTAGTGAAAATCCACACTTCCTTGAGAGCTAGTGTTTATGATGACCGCGCCGAAGAATGATTGGGGAGATTTTCGTGTGAAGAAAAAAAGAGAAAATACATCTGGGGGTTGCGGGAGAAAAAAAACACTGGGCTTGAGAAAACACTCTGCTAAAGTCTGTAAACTCATGAAGAAGCATTCGTAGAAGACAATTATAATTGGCAACTAAAATTAAGAAAATGACTACTAAACTGGCAAATATTTTATCTCGGTAAGGCTACTAATGATACTATTTTGACATGTCTGAATATTGGCACACCTTGAAAACTGCTGTAGGGACTTAAGGAGCCAGAATTTAGCATGCACTGTGATCTTCAGTGGTAGACGAAAACTAACCCGCAACCTTCTGTTTCCTACTACACACCCTAACGTCTGCCAAGTGGTGTTATTCAATAACTGCAAACTTGGATTAGTTGCCAATGTCAGTGATGAGCATTTTTTTATGGTGTAATGGTCATGGGAGACATGAATTCATATGGAAAGCAGTTTGTAGCATGTAGATTCTTAAACAGTGAAGCTTTTTTTTTTTTTAAGTTGCTATGGGCTGACATGAATTTCCCTTGTGAATTTAATGTTGTCCTGTGGTCCTATATTCATTTAAGCATATTATCATAGTGATGGGAAAAATTTAATACTTCAAAGAATCAAATTGAATGATGTCATCATTAGTTGAAAGCCATTTTCTAGTGTAGGAATGAGCATGTTACAAATACAGACTTGCCAACTTTTATGCTTTACGCATAAAATTTGCACATTTCGACTGCTGTTTACGCTTTTATGCATAGAGCGCTTTTTTTTTACGCATTTCCGGATATTTTCTTCCTAACTTGTGTATATTTCTTTAAAAGTGAAATTGATAT
>JAWZYV010003071.1:0-11390 GCA_038373885.1 Cheiracanthium punctorium
CCTCCTCGAGCAAGTGGTGGTGTTCTGTCGTGGCATTTCTAAAATTTTCATTTTTGCGGGATCAGTGTGAAATAGCTCGTAGGCTTGGTATTTCACGCTCTACTGTTCAGTATTACATCGTTAAATATCAGAAGAATATACCCGGGACTGTTGTTCAAGGCCGCGCTGGCCGTCCTCGCCAGTTGTCTGATCCGGAAGAAAGTCATCGTGAAACTAACCGTCTATTTATGCAAAGAAAAAGGGAAGATCCAGATTTTCGTGCTCAAGAAGCGGAATCCAAATCCAGAAGACAAGACAGAAAACGTTTACGACTTTGTCTAGATATACCATCGAAAAGACCAAGAACAGATACTGATCTAAATGTAAGGTGTGAAGAACTAGAATTTCGTAAATTAGCTGAGAAATTTTTCGAAGCTGTTGCTGATGGTCCAATCCACCAATGCTATTGTTGTGATCGACTGTGGTTCAAAAAGTCAATAAGAACCCATTCCAAAACAACTTTACTGTCCAAAGGAGCGACAACGGACTTTATAAAACTAGTCTTTTACAAAGATATCGATGATATTGGCAAATTTTGCAAAACATGTTACGATTGTTTGATTAAATTGACAATACCAGAATTAGCTATAAGCAATGGCTTCGAATTCCCCGAAATACCGGATTGTTTAAAATACTTGACACCACTGGAAGAACGGTTGGTTTCTCCCCGTTTGATTTACATGCAAATACATCCTGTACATGGCTGCCAATACAAATTAAAAGGTTCTGTCAAAAAACCTCTTTAGCGGAGGGGAAACTAATTTCAGCTGAAGGCTGAATATTTTTTTTTTTTTCATTTTATTTTAATGACTGAAATTATTATGTTATTTGTTTTTGCTTGAAACCCTTTCAATTTAGGTATTTAGATTAAATCAAAATAAGTTTAACATTTGCTTCTACAGGAAATGTTTAGCCATACTTGAGTTTGAAAATTTTGAAAGACTGCTCAACATTATTTATATAATAACTCTCCCTCCAAATCATATGTATATATACTACTGAATAAATTAAATTTTAAAATTTTTATCCAATAAATGGTATTTATTTATTTATACAAAGAAATGCACACTACAGACAATTATTAATGAGCCAATAATTGTCATTTGTTGTGAAATAACTGTCAGTTTTCAATATAATAATTATTTTTTCAATATAATTAACTTTAATTATGTATTTAGTTTAATGCAAAATGAAAATATACTGCAAAATTAGTTTACATATTGTTCTCTTTCTTTTATGGATTAGTTTTTGACGGTTTAAACCAGTTTTCGACAGATTAAACCAGTTTTCGACGCTTGTCATGTCAAAAACCCAACCCTGACTTGGTTACAATATCACTGGATAGATCAGATAATTATTAATGACATATTAGTGCATACAGCACTGAACTGGGAGGTGGAAGGTGCCTGGTTCAAAATCAAGTTGCGTACAGCAATCTAACCATGCATTCAGAGTTTTCCATGGTTTTCTCCCAAAACTTGCTTAGACCCTCTTTAAAAGATCCTCATGGAGGCCACTCCACTCCTCGGCCTAGAGCACATGAATAGCTAATCAACCATAACCCCACAAACCAAACCAATGACTTTATAATGAGTTATGTTGATACTAGACTGTATTCCATGGACAAGTGGTACAGAATATTTTGACGTTATAAAAGAGTTATAATTACAATCGAGGTCATTATAACTAAGTTCATTACCAAAAATTTTTATTAACTAATTATAGAGGCAGCCAAAGAAAATACGCTTTATGGAAAATAAATTACAAATATTTTTAAAAAAAAGTAAACACACAGAAAAAATTAAGAATAGTGTATTGAAATTAAATAAACAATAAACTTTGTAATTACTCGCATGGCCTTTAAAAAAGTGTTAAGGTGTGGGTTTTAAAAACCTTCGACCTTAACTGCCATGATCGATAGGGTGTAAAATGTGAGAGGTAGAAGTACTTCTGAACAAAATTCAGATCAGAAAAAAATAGTACATTGCAGTTTGCCGCCTAGGCATTAAAACCTGAACTGTGAGAGACGAAAATAACTTATTTTAATTACACTCACCTGGTAAGGAATTAACACTCAGAACTTATATGTG
Organism: Cheiracanthium punctorium; assembly: GCA_038373885.1. NCBI lineage: Eukaryota > Metazoa > Arthropoda > Arachnida > Araneae > Cheiracanthiidae > Cheiracanthium > Cheiracanthium punctorium. The sequence continues at coordinate 2,130 of JAWZYV010003071.1, forward strand.
ATAAAAGCTGAAAAGTAAAATTTACCTAAAATTCACTAACGCAAGTCAAGCAATTCAAATTTTTGAGCTTTGTTTTTATTGATCATTATGAATGACAAAAACATTAAATAATTTCTTGGCTAAATAGTTGTAACATTCAAATATGAGATCCCTACATGCTAAACAATTCAAAATTTCAATTCAGTTCTGATACCTGACACTAACATAGGAATTGAAAAAAAATGAAGCTGAAAGCCAGTGCACCTTCAAGCAAAAGTCATAATACTCAAACACTCATTTGTGCACTGTGATAATTGAAAATCATTAAAATTGTCCCAAACTGAATTACGTTAAAAGTCTGGTTAAGTTGAGTTTTAGAAATTAAATAATTAGTGGACTACAATGAGATTCAATTATCACACACCGAGATAACATGCCAATTAAGATTTTCATTTCAATTTGTCCTAAGAACAGATTAGTAAAAATTTAAACTTTACTTGACTAAAGAATAAAAAATCAATGGGCATATTATCAATTTAAAACATCAAATCGATATCATTTCAGAATTTTAAAATTAAACCAAGATAGGCATATTATCAATTTAAAATATCAAATCGAATATCATTTCAGAATTTCAAAATTAAACCAAGATACTTTAACCAGAAAATTCTGAGTATACAATGTGACAAATCTTACATTTTACAAGTATGGGATACGAAATCACTCCCAAAAATATACCAGTTATGAATTTAACATAATATTTACCCAGTTCTGGAATAGCAGATTTTTTTCGAAGAAATTTTACAAATCATTGTGTCTTTGCAGCTTTCACATTATCTAGGAGCCGAATCAATTCTTGATTCTCATTAACAGTTCTTATGAGAAGTTTGTAAAAAGTCCTTTGAGCTGTACACTCCATGCGCAACAGTTTCTAAACTGCCTTGTAAAAAGCACCTTTAATGCTACACACTTAACACACAATTTTAAATACATTCACCGTGGGCGATACTACACATCATCTATGTTAATTTTTGGGATTTGCAGAAATCTTCACCATATTTGACGTGCATGTCGTTGATTTGTATGTAGACACGTGACGTTCACTTTCTTTTAAGATCAGCTGGAAAAAAATACAATTTCTCTTTGAACAAACACTTCTGTAATATTGAATTTGAATAAAATTCAGGTGTGAAAATTATTTCTTGAGTTTTCCATTTAGAACTTGACAGCGAATTAGCCTGGGCTGGGGCTCCCCACGCTGCAAAATGGCTCGAAGCCTAACACTGGAATGTATGGGGAGCCCCTCCGAAACACACACCTCTCACATAACGATTTTTTTCTTAAGTCATTTCTTAGCGTCTCTCAACGTACTTATTTTAAAAACTGTTGCCAGACTACGCGTGAGGAAATTTTCCTCTTTCTTTCGGAGTCATTCCTTTCGACTCTGCTGATCGGAGATACGGAAAACCAGTTTCTCCTATGACGTAGTGTTTCACAGACTGGGGATGTTCGCAAGGTGCGATTGATGACGTTTAAATTTTTCTCTTGCCGTGAGTGGCAAAGAGTTGTGTTGTTTACAAACACATGTGTTGTTGATATCTGCTAATAGTGTTACATTTTTATGTAACATCCTTCCCCTCCAACGAGAGAAAAGGCGTGCCTGGGATAAATTTACACAATATGCAATATACACTATATATGAATTTGTTGTATGAAAATAAATGCAAGGTAGAAAAAGAAATTTTATATATACATATACAAATGCATTGAATTGAAACCTAATGTTAGCAAATAACATACCCCTCAAAAAAAATATGTACAATTGACTCAAGTATTCACATCAAATTCTTTCACATACACAGCAATAAGTGACTCTTGTGGCAATTCTTCCCTTGCCAAATCAGTATTTTCATGTATCAATTAGAGAAAAAAATAGCTTGATTTGGTTATGAGAAATGAAAAAGTACCAAGATGTCAAATTTTTCCTGACAGCCTATGAACATACAGAACAACTTGATTTAATTCTTCTTATTATTATTTGTTTTCTTTTTTTTAAAGAGCATGGCCATGAAATGTAAGAAAAAATTTAATTTTATGTCTTCACCAGACCGCTCTGAAGAATCCCAGCTATAGGACCAGCCTTACATAACTAGGATTGCAGTGAATTGAAGTGATCAATTTCAGATCATTGACACCCCAGAGAGCCCTGGTAAACCATAAATAAAGGGGAAAAAAATTCCTTTTACAATTTTTTTTTTTTTTTTTTTTTTTTTTTTTGTGTTCTGATATTCAGAAAAGAGCTGTCGACTAAAATGAAGTTGTTTCATTTTGGAAGTTAGGGTTGAGAGGTTTTTGCACAAATATTTTACTGACATGGACTTTCCTTTCTCTTGGTGTTCCATTTTCAACTTTTTGAATTATTAAATTATCATTTCTTAGAATCTTTTTGACTTCCCAGGGTCCATTGTATTTCTTTTGAAGAGCACCTGGTGCTATAAATTCCTCTAAAAATACTTTGTCACCCAATTTGACATCTGGCTTTTTCCTTCCTCTTACATATTTACTATGAACTTTGAAATAATTTTCTTCATTAATTTTGACATTTTGCTGTATTTCTTTAGCTATTAGTTTTACAGTTTCTACATATTTATTAAATTCAAAGGTATATTTTGGTTCATTAAAAGCATCTATAGGCAGGTTGAGTTTGCGTCCAAAGAATATTTCAGCTGGAGAGTATTGTGTAACAGCATGTGTGGTGTTGTTGTAGTGAAGTTTAAAGAATAATAGACTGGTTGTCCAGTCACAAATTCTTTCTGAAATGGCTGCAACACTCATTTTTAAAGATTTATGTGCGCGTTCAATTAATCCATTGCTACGTGGGTGATATATCGAAGACTTTCTATGTTCAATTTTTGCTTCTTTCATAAAATTTTCAAATTCGTTTGAGCAAAAGTTTGTGCCATTGTCTGTAAGTAATATCTTCGGGATACCAAACCTTGAGAAATATTCCTGTAGATGTTTAATTATTATATTAGAAGTGAAATTTGAAATGGGAATTAATTCAAGAAAACGAGAATAATGGTCAGAAATGCTTAATATATAAAATTTTCCATCAATTGATCTTGGTAATTTTCCTACAATATCTATTGCTATCATTTCTCCTGGAGCTAGATGAGTCTTAGAAACAAACTCTGAAATGGTGTTCTTCGGCTTTGGTTTATTTTCAAGACATTTTGCACAGTTTTCACAATAATTTTTTGTGTCAGCAAACATGCCCTTCCAAAAAAAATTTTGGCTCAGCAGTTCATAAGTCCTTGCAGTGCCAAAGTGAGGAGCATGAGCTGATTCTAAGCAGGTCTTGATTAAAACTCTTGGAATTACAATTTTATTTTTTATTGACTTATCTTTTTTATGTTTATTTTTTGGTTTTAACTTAATCATTAGTAGTTGCGAATGAGAATCTATGAAATATTGCTGTTTAATTTTTTTATTATTTTCTTTAATGTCCTGAATTATTTTAGCAATTTTCTCATCTTTAAGTTGTTCTTTTAGAATGGTTTCCTTTGATAGATCAGTTTTGTTTTCAAAAATGTTTACATTATTTACGTTTAGATTTTCACTTAAAACTCTTGAAAGAAAGTCAGCTGGATTCTTAAATCCAGGTATATGTTGAATGTTGTAGTCAAATTGTTGTAAGTATAATAGCCATCTGGCCACCACTTCAGGTTGTTTCTCTAAATTGAGGTGAAAAGTTAAAGGTTTGGCATCCGTCAGTATTGTAAATTTTCTCCCAAATAATTGTTCATGAAAATGCTTGCAAGATAAATAAATTGCAAAGAGCTCTCGCCTTAAAGAAGGATACCTTGACTCTGACTCTGAAAGTTGTTTGGAAAAAAATTCAACAGGAAAAAAATGTCCATCATCTTTTTGCATAAGAATTCCACAAGCGGCAATTTTTGAGGCGTCGCACACTAAATAACATTCCCTATTTTCATCAAAATTTTTTATAGTGGGTTTACTTAAAATGATTTTTTGTATTTTATCAAAGGCCTCCTGACACTGTTCAGTCCAGACAAACGGAACGTTCTTTCTAGTTAAGTTCACGAGAGGTTCGACTATCTCTGCATAATTGAAAATTAAATGTCGAAAATAGTTCAGCATTCCTAGAAAGGTCTGTGTCTGCTTCAAATTTTTGGGAATTGGAAATTTATTGACTTTATTGATATTATCCTCAGAGGGTGAAAAGCCATCTTTATTTACTGAAAAGCCTAAGTAGTTGATTTTTGTTTTACACAATTGAATTTTATGAGGATCCAAAGTTAAGTTAAATTTTGCCAATCTGTCGAAAACTTTCTGAAGAATTATTTTTAAATGTGGAATAGTGTCAGCTGCTATTATGATGTCGTCGAGAAAAAATTGTACGTTAGGGCCTTTTAAATCATTTATACATTTTGATATTAAAGTATGAAAATAGGAAGTGCTATTTTTGCTGCCAAAAAATAATCTGGTTGGCTGAAAATTTCCTAGTTCACAACAAAATGCTAATTTTTCCCTGTCAGATTCTCTAAGTTGAATTTGGAAAAATGCAGACTTTAAATCTAAAACACAATAAAAATTTTTGCCTGAAATGTTATGTAATATGTCAGAAATTTTTGGAAGGCAAATTTTGAATGATTCAGTTATACAGTTCAGTAATCTGTAATCTACCACCATGCGAAATTTTAATTTTTCTTGCTTATTGTTTGGATTAGCTTTCTTCTTAACAAATAAAATTGGAAAATTGTATGAACTACTAGAATTTTCAATGATTCCTGCATCTAATAAATCTGCAATTTCTTTTTGTGCAAAATCTTTGGCTATTTTCGGGATAGGATATGGTTTGGTGGAGATAGGAAAGTTGTGAAGTAATTTAAATTCAGGAACTACAGCATCTGTTGAGCCTAAAGTTTTGTATGATTTGGAAAAGATTCTAAAATTTTTCATTAACATTTGAAGTATATCTTTTTTATCTGTCTCATTGAGGTGACTTAAGTCAAAATCCTCTTCTGTTAGTTCCTCCTGTCTTAATTTTAAAACTTCAGTTAAATTTAAGTTGTTTATTTGAAAGTGTTGATCCTCTGAATGCTGTATAACTGAATCCTCCTTAAAAATGTGCAAAGTCCCCATTTTAGAGTTCTTTCGAATAATAATTTTGGTATCTAAGGGATTTTCGACTATGGAGTAGATAGAGTTGTCATGCGTCAGTGTGTGCAAAGAATCTTGCATTATATATTGTAATTTAGAAGAGATAGGATTAAAAATAATTTGTGTTTCTTGCTGAAGTGACTGAGGAATGCTTAATTTAATTATATTTGTAGAATTAGGTAAAAGTGTTACATTATTTACAGATCTAGCAAAAAGTTTTTGTGAGTTCTTTAATTTTAAGTTGTTATTAAGATTAATAGAAGGGGTAGAATGTTTAAATTGAAATTCTTGATTGTTCATAATTAATTTCTCATTTGCAGTGTCCATAATAATTTTGTTTCTCTGTAAGAAGTCATAGCCAAGAATTATTTTGTAATTAGAGTTCCAGTTGTGCTGAGTCACAAAAAACTGGTTTTGAAACCAAGTGGTGTTAATTTTAAATTTAATGTTTACTGCGGAAAGATATGGTATGGTAGAAGAGCTTAAAGTGTGAATTTTGACTGATCTGGATATGTATTCTATTTTGGTGGTTTCTTTAATTAATTCCAAAGCACTAGGCTGAATGAGGCTGAGATTTGCACCTGTGTCTAGTAAACTATCAATATTGTTGCTACCAAATTTTAATTGTATGATAGGAAGATGGTTATTTTTATATTTGCACGACATGACAACTAAATCTGTATCCCTTATTGAATTTTTTTGAATTTTTCTGTTTTTTTTTTGTTTGTTTTTTTTTGGAGTTACTATTTTTTTTGTCAAATTTTTCTTTTTCTTTTTAGCATTTTTGGAAACAGAGACTTTGCTTGTAATCTTATCATGTTTATCAAAATTGTCTGACTGGGTTCTTGCTTCTGATGATGTTGAAAAATTGCAAGAACCCCATTCTAGTTTAAATTACTTCTTCGATATGGGTGTTGTCTGTTTTGTCTTCCCCTAAAGTTTGATCTAGCATTAAAATTCCCCCAGAAGTTCTGCCTGGTCTGTGTGACTGAAAACTGTTTACGTGATTAAAAAAATTGCCTCTGTGGCTCCTAAATTGTCCTCTTTGTGGACCAAAATTCCCCCTGCGTGAATTTTGAAAATTGAAATTGCCCCTCTGAAACCTTGGATAAAATCTACATCTGATGGTTAAATGTGATTTTCCACAAATTAAGCAAAATATTTGATTGTTACCATTGTTGGCTGTTTCTTGATTGTCTGTATGTGCCGTGATGTTATTTATCGTTGTATCTGATGTCAATTTTTCCATCTTCTCCTTCAATTGTAGCATCTGCTGATTGCTCTCAATCTGACTTTGTAAGAGTGCTTGCATTTCCGTGGAAAAAGTATTATTGGCCTGGTAAGCAGGATCATTTAAGGCATTCTCAATATTTTTTGCTGTTTCAACAGCATCTTCAAATGATTTTGGATTCAATTTCTTGACCTCTATTTTAATATCTGGTCGCAGGGCATCATAAAATTTTTGTAGTTTAATTTTTTTTGCTAAATTTATTAGATCATTTGTGGAGGCATCACTTATTTCAAGATAGGCGTTAGCTTTCTCCTCAATTTTTTCCGCCAAATCACCAACAGTCTGGCCTGGCAGCTGAGTGATATTGGCAAAATTGGTTAGTTTTGTTTGAAAGGAATCACTTTTCGAAAATTTCTTGATTAGGGCATTTTTTAATTGCTGTGCATTGGTGGCCTTGCTGGCAATAGGATCATTAGCTATAAAGCTAAGCGCTTTCTCCTTGCAGTTAAGTTTAATGACTAAGAAAGTTTTGTTTTCAGGCCATTTTTCTAATGTGGCAACGTCTTCGATTTGCTTAATGAAAAAATTTATGTTCTCTTCTTTCTTACCGGAAAAGTAAGGCAAGTTACTCGCCAAACTGGTGTTAATTATGTTTTTGGCCATTGTACTTGATTGAAAGTAATAAAATGCAATGTTGAAAATTATTAAATGTAAAATATTTAAATGCCTAGCATGTGTCTAAATGCATCTGTTTAAATATAAATATGATATGAAAATAATAAATTATATATATATACACTGGTAATAACAATAAAAATATATAAATATTCACTATAAAATATACATTCTCCACCTAATTTCAAAATTTCAATATTTTTGATTTTCCTGATTTTATGTAATTTCCAGGTGAGTGTACTAAGACTTATTTGTATTCATTCTATTTATATATATATATACATATACTTTTTTTTTTTTTTTTTTTGAATATTAATCCTAGAATAACCCGGTAGTTTAAAACACTCTCACGGCACCATTATATATGTTAAGGTGTGGGTTTTAAAAACCTTCGACCTTAACTGCCATGATCGATAGGGTGTAAAATGTGAGAGGTAGAAGTACTTCTGAACAAAATTCAGATCAGAAAAAAATAGTACATTGCAGTTTGCCGCCTAGGCATTAAAACCTGAACTGTGAGAGACGAAAATAACTTATTTTAATTACACTCACCTGGTAAGGAATTAACACTCAGAACTTATATGTGATAAAAGCTGAAAAGTAAAATTTACCTAAAATTCACTAACGCAAGTCAAGCAATTCAAATTTTTGAGCTTTGTTTTTTATTGATCATTATGAATGACAAAAACATTAATTAATTTCTTGGCTAAATAGTTGTAACATTCAAATATGAGATCCCTACATGCTAAACAATTTAAAATTTCAATTCAGTTCTGATACCTGACACTAACATAGGAATTGAAAAAAATGAAGCTGAAAGCCAGTGCACCTTCAAGCAAAAGTCATAATACTCAAACACTCATTTGTGCACTGTGATAATTGAAAATCATTAAAATTGTCCCAAACTGAATTACGTTAAAAGTCTGGTTAAGTTGAGTTTTAGAAATTAAATAATTAGTGGACTACAATGAGATTCAATTATCACACACTGAGATAACATACCAATTAAGATTTTCATTTCAATTTGTCCTAAGAACAGATTAGTAAAAATTTAAACTTTACTTGACTAAAGAATAAAAAATCAATGGGCATATTATCAATTTAAAACATCAAATCGATATCATTTCAGAATTTTAAAATTAAACCAAGATAGGCATATTATCAATTTAAAATATCAAATCGAATATCATTTCAGAATTTCAAAATTAAACCAAGATACTTTAACCAGAAAATTCTGAGTATACAATGTGACAAATCTTACATTTTACAAGTATGGGATACGAAATCACTCCCAAAAATATACCAGTTATGAATTTAACATAATATTTACCCAGTTCTGGAATAGCAGATTTTTTTTCGAAGAAATTTTACAAATCATTGTGTCTTTGCAGCTTTCACATTATCTAGGAGCCGAATCAATTCTTGATTCTCATTAACAGTTCTTATGAGAAGTTTGTAAAAAGTCCTTTGAGCTGTACACTCCATGCGCAACAGTTTCTAAACTGCCTTGTAAAAAGCACCTTTAATGCTACACACTTAACACACAATTTTAAATACATTCACCGTGGGCGATACTACACATCATCTATGTTAATTTTTGGGATTTGCAGAAATCTTCACCATATTTGACGTGCATGTCGTTGATTTGTATGTAGACACGTGACGTTCACTTTCTTTTAAGATCAGCTGGAAAAAAATACAATTTCTCTTTGAACAAACACTTCTGTAATATTGAATTTGAATAAAATTCAGGTGTGAAAATTATTTCTTGAGTTTTCCATTTAGAACTTGACAGCGAATTAGCCTGGGCTGGGGCTCCCCACGCTGCAAAATGGCTCGAAGCCTAACACTGGAATGTATATGGGGAGCCCCTCCGAAACACACACCTCTCACATAACGATTTTTTTCTTAAGTCATTTCTTAGCGTCTCTCAACGTACTTATTTTAAAAACTGTTGCCAGACTACGCGTGAGGAAATTTTCCTCTTTCTTTCGGAGTCATTCCTTTCGACTCTGCTGATCGGAGATACGGAAAACCAGTTTCTCCTATGACGTAGTGTTTCACAGACTGGGGATGTTCGCAAGGTGCGATTGATGACGTTTAAATTTTTCTCTTGCCGTGAGTGGCAAAGAGTTGTGTTGTTTACAAACACATGTGTTGTTGATATCTGCTAATAGTGTTACATTTTTATG
>JAWZYV010003072.1:0-13871 GCA_038373885.1 Cheiracanthium punctorium
TGAACTGTCACGGTGAAGATCTTTTTTAATGTGTTTGCCAGATAACGCGGAGGGAGGGGGAGGGAGGTTAAAATCTTGAAAGTCGCACAAGGTTTGCCATTTTTTATATATCGCCAAGTTTGCTGCCAAAAAATAACTTCAAAACCGAACCAAGCTTGGCGATATCTTCCGAATTTGGCTAACTAGAAAAGTGTAGTTAGAATATGTCTGGCAAAGATTGTAAAATAATCTTAGTAGGCAATTTTAATATTGATTTCAATTCCAAATATGTGCTGAATGAAGAAAGACAAACACAACGCACTTATGGATTATGATGCCCATTCCAAACAGTATTTAAAATGGTGAAATATATTTTGAATATGCTTGGCAAAGTTTGTAAAACTGTTTCAGTAGGAGATTTTAAGGTAGATTTCGATTCCAAAGTTGTCGTCTGTGGAACAAGATAGAGTTGATTCCAATTTTAACACCCCCCACTCACGCCAACCTAAAAAGTCTCCGCACTTTGGCGAGTTTTGCAGTCATGGGTCTGTAGGAGTCATGCACAAGTTTCAAAGCTCCCAAAGGAAGAGGGTGAAAACGAAAGTGAACATATTAGCGATAAACGCTACAGTTAAGGAATTTGAAAACACTTAATTATTAAAACTACTTTAGCTGGCAAAACCCAAATAAATAAATAAACAAGTAAGTAATGCTGTACTTATATGTTGTTCCAAACCGCCATTTTTACTTCCTTGTACGTAGTATAAGGAAGTAATGTGATCCCGAAAAATTTTGGGGGCCAAATTTCGACAAAAAAAAAACGATTTTGACTACCTCTAAATTTAATTTAAAAATTTTTTTCGATGCATCCTATCGTAGGCTAGCATGCACGATCATATTAACGCGTCTGCAACTCATTTTGACCAGCGGCGAGTCTGCTGTGGCCAGTTTTTCCATGCCGTCTGTACGTACGTACGTACGTATGTATGTAACTCGCATATCTCAAAAACTATTGGTCGCAGAATGTTGAGATTTGATATTTAGGATTGTTCTATGATCTAGTTGTGCACCTCCCCTCTTGGTGGCAATCGAATGGATAGTTTATGTACAGGACCGCCCAAAAGATTCGAAATACATTACGCTCTATGGGCCGAAATTCATTAAACTCGCCTAACTCAAAAGCTATTAGGCGTAGAATGTCGAAACTTCATATTTTGGATAGTTGTAACATCTAGTTGTGCACCTCTCCTTTTGGTTCCATTCGACTGGATAGTTTATCTACAGGACGGCCCAAAACATTCGAAATACATTACGCTCAATGGGCCGAAATTCATTAAACTCGCCTAACTCAAAAGCTATTAGGCGTAGAATGTCGAAACTTCATATTTTGGATAGTTGTAACATCTAGTTGTGCACCTCTCCTTTTGGTTCCATTCGACTGGATAGTTTATCTACAGGACGGCCCAAAACATTCGAAATACATTACGCTCTATGGGCCGAAATTCATTAAACTCGCCTAACTCAAAAGCTATTAGGCGTAGAATGTCGAAACTTCATATTTTGGATAGTTGTAACATCTAGTTGTGCACCTCTCCTTTTGGTTCCATTCGACTGGATAGTTTATCTACAGGACGGCCCAAAACATTCGAAATACATTACGCTCTATGGGCCGAAATTCATTAAACTCGCCTAACTCAAAAGCTATTAGGCGTAGAATGTCGAAACTTCATATTTTGGATAGTTGTAACATCTAGTTGTGCACCTCTCCTTTTGGTTCCATTCCACTGGATAGTTTATCTACAGGACTGCCCAAAACATTCGAAATACATTACGCTCTATGGGCCGAAACTCATTAAACTCGCATATCTCAAAAACTATTAGGCGTAGAATGTTGAAACTTTATATTTAGGATTGCTGTAACATCTAGTTGTGCACCTCCCCTTTCGATTCCATTCGACTGGATAGTTTATCTACAGAACCGCCCAAAAGATTCGAAATACATTACGCTCTATGGGCCGAAATTCATCAAAGCGTTTTTTAGAGGTACTGGGCTATTTCAAACGACTCAGAAGTGATGTATGCTGTAAAGAGTTAGAAAATGAATTTCTCCATTAAAAAAAGTGTCTTTATCATTTGTAGTTCTGCTACAGGAACACTCAAAAGATTTCCAATACGTTACGGTCAATGGCAATTTTAGGGGCATTCATCCATTTCAAGCACAATACCGTCCTACCACATAAGTTAGGTAATGGTCCGACCACGGTCACGTGCCTCCCTCAAGAACTATGCCAAAAGTCGCCAAGCTTGGCGACTTTTGGTGTACGTGTGTGCATATTTAACTCTCAAATCTCAAAAACTATTATGAAATTTCATATATAAGAATGTTGTAACATCTAGTTGTGTATCTCGATTTTTGGTTCCAATCTACTGGAGAGTTTATTTACAGGACCACCGAAAAGAATTTTAGTACTTTAATGTCTATGGACATCTTCAATATAATACAACTGTAGACAGTCATTGTTTGGTACATGCCCAAAAACTCGCCGTCTGTCCTCGACCTTGGCGAGTTTTGGCGAAATATCGCCAAATTTTGCGATAGTCAGTCATTTGGTCCATGCCCAAAGTATCGCCATTTGTCATCGTTCTTGGCGAGTTTTGGCGAAATATCGCCAAATTTGGCGATATTCTGTCATTGTTTGGTTCATGCTTAAAATCTCGCCAAATTTCGTCGACATTGACGAGTTTCGCCGAAATATCGCCAAATTTGGCGCCAAAAATTATTTCGTATTTTGTATAACACTAAAACTTTAACCCGTAGATTTTTGAACTTTTGTATTTAGAACTATTGTAATATCTAACTGTTTTCCATATCTTTTTTGACAGCAATCGACTGAGAATTTATTTACAGGGTGAGCCAAATGACTTTAAATACATTGAGGTGTATGGATGCATTCAATTCATTGAAAGTCTGTGGTCAATGACTACTTTGGCTATCCCCAAAATCTCGCAGACTATCTCACGTTTGTCGGCATTTGGTGAAATATCGCCAAATAAAGTGTCAGAAGGAAATATTTCAAATTGAACTCAGCTTGGCGATATCGAAATATTTGTCTAGAAATCGCTAAACCTTACTATTATTGATATTTTATCTCTTTCAAAAAAATAAGTTTAGAGGAAGTGCGTCGAAAATATTTTTGATCTAATGGACGTGCAAGGAAGTCATGTGTTGGACACATCAGATTTTTTAAAATATGTATTGCAGAATAAGAGATAAATATTTTACTTCCTTGTACGTAGTATAAGGAAGTAATGTGATCCCGAAAAATTTTGGGGGCCAAATTTCGACAAAAAAACAGATTTTGACTACCTCTAAATTTAATTTTAAAATTTTTTTCGATGCATCCTATCGTAGGCTAGCATGCACGATCATATTAACGCGTCTGCAACTCATTTTGACCAGCGGCGAGTCTGCTGTGGCCAGTTTTTCCATGCCGTCTGTACGTACGTACGTATGTATGTAACTCGCATATCTCAAAAACTATTGGTCGTAGAATGTTGAGATTTGATATTTAGGATTGTTCTATGATCTAGTTGTGCACCTCCCCTTTTGGTGGCAATCGAATGGATAGTTTATGTACAGGACCGCCCAAAAGATTCGAAATACATTACGCTCTATGGGCGAAATTCATTAAACTCGCCTAACTCAAAAGCTATTAGGCGTAGAATGTCGAAACTTCATATTTTGGATAGTTGTAACATCTAGTTGTGCACCTCTCCTTTTGGTTCCATTCGACTGGATAGTTTATCTACAGGACTGCCCAAAACATTCGAAATCCATTACGCTCAATGGTCCGAAACTCATTAAACTCGCATATCTCAAAAACTATTAGGCGTAGAATGTTGAAACTTTATATTTAGGATTGCTGTAACACCTAGTTGTGCACCTCCCTTTCGATTCCATTCGACTGGATAGTTTATCTACAGAACTGCCCAAAGATTCGAAATACATTACGCTCTATGGGCCGAAATTCATCAAAGCGTTTTTTAGAGGTATTGGGCTATTTCAAACGACTCAGAAGTGATGTATGCTGTAAAGAGTTAGAAAATGAATTTCTCCATTAAAAAAAGTGGTCTTTATCATTTGTAGTTCTGCTACAGGAACACTCAAAAGATTTCCAATACATTACGGTCAATGGCAATTTTAGGGGTATTCATCCATTTCAAGCACAATACAGTCCTACCACATAAGTTAGGTAATGGTCCGACCACGGTCACGTGCCTCCCTCAAGAACTATGCCAAAAGTCGCCAAGCTTGTCGACTTTTGGTGTACGTGTGTGCATATTTAACTCTCAAATCTCAAAAACTATTATGAAATTTCATATATAAGAATGTTGTAACATCTAGTTGTGTATCTAGATTTTTGGTTCCAATCTACTGGAGAGTTTATTTACAGGACCAGCGAAAAGAATTTTAGTACTTTAATGTCTATGGACATCTTCAATATAATACAACTGTAGACAGTCATTGTTTGGTACATGCCCAAAAACTCGCCGCCTGTCCTCGACCTTAGCGAGTTTTGGCGAAATATCGCCAAATTTGGCGATAGTCAGTCATTTGGTCCATGCCCAAAGTATCGCCATTTGTCATCGTTCTTGGCGAGTTTTGGCGAAATATCGCCAAATTTGGCGATAATCTGTCATTGTTTGGTTCATGCTTAAACTCTCGACAAATTTCGTCGACATTGACGAGTTTCGCCGAAATATCGCCAAATTTGGCGCCAAAAATTATTTCGTATTTTGTATAACACTAAAACTTTAACCCGTAGATTTTTGAACTTTTGTATTTAGAACTATTGTAATATCTAACTGTTTTCCATATCTTTTTTGACAGCAATCGACTGAGAATTTATTTACAGGGTGAGCCAAATGACTTTATAAATATATTGAGGTGTATGGATGCATTCAATTCATTGAAAGTCTGTGGTCAATGACTACTTTGGCTATCCCCAAAATCTCGCAGACTATCTCAAGTTTGTCGGCTTTTGGTGAAATATCGCCAAATAAAGTGTCAGAAGGAAATATTTCAAATTGAACTCAGCTTGGCGATATCGAAATATTTGTCTAGAAATCGCTAAACCTTACTATTATTGATATTTTATCTCTTTCAAACAAATAAGTTTAGAGGAAGTGCGTCGAAAATATTTTTGATCTAATGGACGTGCAAGGAAGTCATGTGTTGGACACATCAGATTTTTATATTACGGTTGCCACATAAATGCAAAAGGTCGTCATGGTAACTGAATATGTGTAGTTATAGCCACCTTGGAGAGAGAAGGGGGAGGTGGTTAAAGTAGGGATCAACCAACTAAAGTGAACAAATTAGCGATAAACGCGCACCAGTTAAGGATTTTTATAACATTTAATTATTAAAATACAATAGTTGCCAACTCAAAATAAATAAATAAGTAATGGAATGCTGCACTTACATGTAGTTTAAAGTCGCTATTTTAATTCTAAACTACGGTTGCCACATAAACACAAAAAGGATTTATCATGGGCAGCTCTTTTACAGTGAAAATCAGAATAGTTTACATAAATAAGTCTGTAAGCACAGCGATTAAAAAAAAAAGTTCAATTGGTCTCTTGTTGAAGCTACCGCAGGACTTAAAATGTAGGATTACTTATCGTTGCCTGCATTTTTTTAAAATATATATATATATATATATATATATAAAATTCCTACATACCGAGAGAAGGCTGAATGAACCTATGTGAAATAGATGGGTGATAAGAAAAATATATCTAATAATATTCACTCAATATTTATTAACACAGCATATTGTATTCTAATCCATATTACCGTAACAAATATTTTAATAGCCTGTTCCTATTTTTAAAATTCATAATCTAATGTTGCCATTACATAACTAAAGTAATTTAAAGATTGTGTTCATGTCAAAAAATAAAGTTAGTTCATGTGAAATTTGAGATGTTCAGTTTAAATATTTAAATAACTCGTCCCAGACAGCACAGCAAACTTGCATCAAACTTGCAGCAAGCTTGATTTATCAAGTCAATAAGCTTGAATTAAGCTTGAAAATTCCAATCGTGTAAGCTTGATGCAAGCTTGAATCAAGTGTTCTAGTTTACACTTGCCCAGCTTGTATTAAGCTTGACATTTCAAGCTTAATTTCAAGCTTAAAAATTTTTCCAAAAAAAAAAAAAAATTAAATACACGGGGCGCCCGCTGGCTAACGCGCCCCACATAATTTATTTTTCCGCGCATTTTCCCCCTCTACGCTGATATTTCAATTTAATTTAATCTGTTTCCATCGAGTGTTCGTCGCTGGGATAGAACCCGGGCCCTTTGGCTTCGTAGTCGAGCACGCTATCCATTCCGCCACCGTAGCCTTGTGCAGCTGTGACTAAACTTTGAAGTGACTTACCACGCTGTTTTCTCGCCAAATTGATAAGTGGGCGATGTGTTATTTGTTTCTTTTCTTTTTCCATGGAATGCATCAGAATTAAAATAATGCATCAAAATAAATTAAATCAAAATTAAAATTAAAATAAAAAAACACGTTTTAAAACTTTCAGTACCGCAACACTCATGAAGCAATACTGCTGGCCAAAATCGAGACAAACGACTGATTTTGAAATCAATTTCGTAGTATAATTGTATTTTATTTTGAAGAATTTCCATATTTGGAAATATAGAATGGGTTTACTTAACACAAATTTTGTGTTAAGTAATCTGAAATGAAAGAAACAGATAGTTAAACGGTACTTCGAAATGCTATATCACAGTTGCTAACATGTATGGAATACAAACACTTTAGTCATTTTTGAAAATATTTCTTAAAATAATAAATAATTGAAAAATTTTGCTATTTTTTAAATGCTATATTGATATAGAGCATTTCGAAGAATTAAAAATAAGTTAAAATTAATTTATACAAATGTAAATTTGAATTATTTTCATTGTTCATACTTTATAATTAAAAAATTATTTAACTTCTGAATTTTTTTTTTATCCTTTGTAATTTTATTTTAAAATTACAAAAGTGTAAGATGTAAGATTTTTGGGCCCTAAAATCTGTAGGCCTGGGAAGTTGCCCCCTCTGCCTGTCGGTAATATGGCACTGGTAATATAAAATAAAACACATCTTTTACGAACTTTCAGCAAATATTAGGACGCTAGACAATTAATGTCCATTCTCTTTCACAGATGGCGCCATCAACGCTCCTTTAAAAAGGAAAAATCACGCGAGTATCTATTTTCAAGCTTAAATCAAGCTGTATTTAAACTTGACAATTCAACTTGACTCCTGCAAGCTTGCTGCCCACTTAGAATGAGTTGAACTGTCAAGCTTGCATTAGTGCGTCAAATTCAAAGAAATGTCAAACTTGATTTAAGCTTATGTGCTGTCTGGGGTAGTTCAGCAGAATAGATATTTTATTTCCTTTAATTGCGTAATATGACTTAAATTTTGCGACAGAGTTTATCAACTTCACACAATTTCGAACTTACCACGGGACTTTTTGACTGCTGTAAAAGAAATCCTAGTTAGTTTACTTTTATGCTGGAGTAACACCATAAGCTACGACAGCGTTGAAAGAAGAAAAAAAAAATGTTCTTTACATGGGACCGTTATGAAAGAACGTAATTACATTAAAAAATTAGTGTCTCGCTTACTCTAATCTGTATGTTCACCATTCGTTACGCCGCAGTATACGTCCAAATATAATTGTATTGGAAAGTGTTTTCTAATAGAAGTATTCGATATGATTTAGCTTACTTATTTTTCCCTTTTAAAGGAACAATTTTCAGCTTAAACGAGTAGCCGGAAATTTCAGTTTTCCTCAATATTTTCCTTCACTTTGATGATGGAGCATCATCCAGCAGAAATATCAAGAAAAAGTTTAAGAGCTCTGAATGATGTAATTTTGATGTAATTAATTAAGTAAGAATAAGTAGAAAGGAAATATGTCTTTGTGACAATGCTTATCTATACCAATCTTCTTGTTAACACGTGATTTTAAGTAAGAAAAAAAAAAAAAAAAAAAAAAAAAAAAAAAAAAAAAAAAACGACAGCACGTGCCCTAAACACAAATTCTTTTGTGTGAAAAAATTTAAATAACCTTGAGATTTATGTTTCAAAATGTTAAAAATAGTTGCTCGAGCAATGAACGGTACATACTTCGTTATATTTCTGGAAACGGAATGAGAGATAAATGCAAATTGTCGATATTCCTTATCTACGTAGTTATTATACTAACTGTTATTACTTCAAGTATCTAAATGATATGTTAGATTACATTACGAGGAAAGTTTTTTTTTAAGAAAAAAAAAAAAAAGTTTCGCTGATTCTCTTGGATATTGTTTCAGACAGTAAACGTTCTTCTTCACGATTGCCCTAGCAGAAAATGTCTGTTATTTCACAAATATTTTCTTAAAAATATAATTTAATTTTCTTAATTTGTTGCCTGAGTTTCTTTTATATAGTTTTAAAAATAAATTTTCTTCAACAAATGTAAGTGGCCTTGAATACACAGAGCAAAGCATACTGTGACAGAGTTGAATTGCGCAAGACAACCTTATTACGTATTGTGTATTAAAGCAAAGCTACTTAAGAACTATCTGCCTTAACAAGGGGGTTGGGTGGAGGACATTTTAGGATTTCACGTCCCGAATTCACGTTACATTAGGAGAAAATAGCCCTAAACTCCATGTTAAGTCTTACCTTATTAATCTTATCCTAATATCTAATACCTATACCTAATTAATCTATTATTATTCTTTACTCCTAGATGGCAACACTTGACTGCTCGCCTTTTTTTTTTTTTGTAGAACTTTGTTTTTATTCTTGTTGTGATATTTACCTGCAGAGTTTGATTTGAATTGTGTGTTCTTACAGAAAGTTAGATATGTTAAGCTGCTTTTATATTTTAAATATATTGTAATCTAGAGGATCTTGTGATCCACTGTACGCTCAAAGGTTCGCTGTACAACATAGTACATACAAAAGTAATCAAGAAAGGTTTTGTTTTTCTTGTTATTTAATAAATGTTATGGTAAAATCATACAAGACGGTGCCCCTCATGTAAACACGGCGATAGCCGCTGGAGCTTGGCGATCGCCAAGTGCGAGCGCTACAGATCTTGGCTCCAAGCTCCAGCCATGGCGCCAAGCCACCCTGGCGACCGCCAAGCTCCAACGGCTATCGCCTTCTTGTGACGAATAAACACTAGTATATACCACTAAAATTTTTACAAAGAAACACAAATTCTAAGTAAATGACACTATATAAAACAGTTAAATCCACAACAAAACATTAGAAAAAGTAGATTAAACAAGCACTTACCTCACCTTTCCCACCTCATTTTTTAATGGAACGACCGGGAACATCCATTACAACGATGAAATTCCCCAAGACGAAATAACGACGAAATTCCCCGAGACGCTCACTAACTTACAGTAAAGGGTCCGTAAAACGGAATCAAAAACACAAGGAAAATCCAACACAAACTTATTCCACTCAGAATCAAAGAACACCAAACTTCAATCTTCATGCAATTAACACTAAATGAAAATTCTATACTTCAAATGCACCGCTTTTAATTTTCAGAATTGCCAGTCAAATTCTGATTAAAAAAAAAAAAAGATTTTCCAGACCAACATGTGATAAAAAATCCAGACGATTTTCAAGTTTATGACGTCAGCTTTACATATGTTCTCCAAGGGCGGAACCAGAAACTCTTTCGGAGGAGTGCGCAAATTGTGAATATTCATTTTATCTAGTGTAAAGCCTGCTAAATATTGGTAAAAGCTCCATTTATGTAGTGTAAAAACATTTTTCTTGGAGGGGGAGCGCGCCCCTCTGCGACACCCCCAAAAAATCATCAGTGGGTCCGGCCACCTCCTCCAAAGGGCCCCCTCGAAAATATGCTAACGCGAGCCCCTCTGCGAGACCCAAAAAAGCATCAGTGGGTCCGGCCAACGCCTCAAGGGGGCCCCTTCGAAAATATGCTAACGCGGGCCCCTCTGCGATACCCAAAAAAACATCAGTGGGTCCGGCCAACGCCTCAAGGGGGCCCCCTCGAAAATATGCTAACGCGGGCCCCTCTGCGAGATCGAAAAAAAATATCAGTGCGTCCGGCCAACACCTCAAGGGGGTCCCTTCGAAAATATGCTAACGCGGGCCCCTCTGCGAGATCCTAAAAAAACATCAGTGGGTCCGGGCGGGCCCCCTCTGCGAGATCCAAAAAAATCATCAGTGGGTCCGGGCGGGCCCCTCTGCGAGACCCAAAAAAAAACATCAGTGGGTCCGGCCAACGCCTCAAGGGGGAACCTTCGAAAATATGCTAACGCGGGCCCCTCTGCGAGATCCAAAAAAAACATCAGTGGGTCCGGCCAACACCTCAAGGGGGCCCCTTCGGAAATATGCTAACGCGGGCCCCTCTGCGAGATCCAAAAAAACATCAGTGGGTCCGGCCAACGCCTCAAGGGGGTCCCTTCGAAAATATGCTAACGCGGGCCCCTCTGCGAGATCGAAAAAGAACATCAGTGGGTCTGGGCGGGCCCCTCTGCGAGACCCAAAAAAAACATCAGTGGGTCCGGCCAACGCCTCAAGGGGGCCCCTTCGAAAATATGCTAACGCGGGCCCCTCTGCGAGATCCAAAAAAAACATCAGTGGGTCCGGCCAACGCCTCAAGGGGCCCCTTCGGAAATATGCTAACGCGGGCCCCTCTGCGAGATCCAAAAAAACATCAGTGGGTCCGGCCAACGCCTCAAGGGGGCCCCTTCGAAAATATGCTAACGCGGGCCCCTCTGCGAGATCCAAAAAAAACATCAGTGGGTCCGGCCAACGCCTCAAGGGGGCCCTTTCGAAAATATGCTAACGCGGGCCCCTCTCCGAGATCCAAAAAAACATCAGTGGGTCCGGGCGGGCCCCTCTGCGAGACCCCAAAAAAACATCAGTGGGTCCGGGCGGGCTCCTCTGCGAGACCCCAAAAAAAACATCAGTGGGTCCGGGCGGGCCCCTCTGCGAGATCGCAAAAAAACATCAGTGGGTCCGGCCTACGCCTCAAGGGGGCCCCCTCGATAATATGCTAACGCGGGCCCCTCTGCGAGACCCAAAAAAAACATCAGTGGGTCCGCCCACCGCCTCCAAAGGGCCCAATCGAAAATATACTAACGCGGGCCCCTCTGCGATACCCCAAAAAAAACATTAGTACAAGTTGAAGCAAATTAGAATAGTAGACGAAAGAAGAGGAAAAAACGAAAAATAACAATAACGCATGCACAAAACGCAAATTAACAGCTTAGTGACGTCAAATTGAGCAAGCGAATTCGTTACATTCATCTGCTTACGTCACACATACACAGTAGCTAGATTAAAAAACAACTATTACGCATGCCCGAAAGTGCAAGAAATTTCGCATCTCTCAATAGTTCTAAATTATCCAATTTACAATATTTGACGCATTATCATTCCTCCAAAAAAACGTCGCCAAGCTCTACACATTTCTTTATGGTTGCCAGTCAAAGAACCATCGGCAGGGTACTTTACTAACGTTGAACATCGCTCACGATGTCGCCAGAACCAAGGGGCACCGGATACGGAACATAGACCAATGTTATTTAGCAAAGGACTGTTATGTGAACACACCGTTAGATTACGACTTCTTGCAGTATTATTCGTAGAACTATGAATGAAACATCAGAATTATTACTTGTAAAAATATGCCAATAAAGCATACTAAAACACTTATGAGGAAGTTATTGCAAAGAAAATATTACTGCCCTTGCTTATTTTGTTATTAAATAGATAATTGATAATATATAGTTACGCTGATTCCTGACTCACTGGCTCCCACATTCACTGACTCTATTACAGTTACGGTTCAACTACCCCAAAACAAAACTTTTACCGTCGCGTCATTAATCCAAACAGATTAAAAAGTTGTCTAATCCTTATAAATAAAAATGAAATTCTGTTTGTTTGTTTGTGGATTTGATTCGTATACAAATCCACAAAAATGGACCTATCAGCCTGAAATTTTGCGCAGATATGTAAAATAATATAGAATAAATGATAGTCCACTTTAAAACTTTGAAAGTCCACCCGTTCCCGGAATTTAAGAGATTTTTTATGCTCTCCACGCAAAAAGCTTTCCGTAATTGTAACCCCTGTAGTGAAAAAAGTGTGAAATAAGGATCGTGGTTGCCATGTGTGGCGATTTTGCCGAATAAAATGTTTTAAATTCTCAAAGTAAAAATAAAAGAATAAAAATGATTTTTTTTTGTTAGTTTATATTCGTAAGGTTATTTTTTTTTAAATTATAATATCGTGTGCATGGGAAATCGGAGCAGGAATGAAATGTTTTATACGCAAAACAATAAGAATTGAAGATTTCCGAGGCTAATATGTTAAAATTTTTTAGTTTGGCGAAAAAATAAAATGGCTCAATTGCCCAGAAAGTGAGTTCTAGCGGTTTGCACTGTTTCCGGCTTGGCGCAATTTACTGAGAGCTTAAGGAAACGGATTTTTGAAAACAAGTGCAAAGGTTTTATTAGAATACAGCGTTAAATTTTAATGATCCGTGCGGAAATAATGCAGTTATTAAGGGATTTCAATCGATCTATCTTCAGCATTCTCGCCAATTGAGTGCATTGATTTTAGTTGGGGGAATTCCGCCAAATTTCAGATAATTGAAATCTTCGCATATAGTACATCGGAGTAACGATGAATAAAACATGTTATAGTTGATAATTTAAAAAATGAGGCTGTATTAAGGGATTCCACTTTTCAAAAAAAAAATGCCTGGCGGTCGAACCATTTCCCATTTTGATTGCTGATAAGTCAATGCTTCGAATGATTCCCTGAAAAAAACTCTTGCAAAATGGCATATATTGGCACTTTGGCGAGGCTTAGATTTGAAACTGGAATTTATTTGAGACTGGTATCTATATTAATAAAACAATGTGTGTAAACTGTTTGTTTGTCTGTGTCTCGCGTAGCTCGCAAACGGGTGATCGTAGACCTACCATTTTTTGAACGGAAATTCTCCATGACAGGTCCCGACACACCTCGAAGCGATTTTTTCAAAATTCGAACTATTTTAGGAAATATCGATAAAAACGTATCGCAAAAATCTAATTTTTGCTTTCCGCCATTTCGTAATTGTAACCCCACAGTGCATTAAGCGACAATTAAGCTTATCTAGGTTGCCACATTCGGCAGTTCATTAAATGATTCAGACTCTTGAAGTAAAATAAAAGAATAACGATTTTTTTTATTTTGACTAGATTATTTGTAAGGTTGTTTTTAAATTAAAATATCGTGTGCATGTGAAATCAGAGCGGGAATGAAATGATTTATAGTCAAAAGAAAAATTGAATTTGGAAATTTTCCGAAAATAAATATGCAACTTTTTAATTGGGCGAAAAATAAAAGGGGTTGATGTGCGATTTTGAGGAGGATTCTAACGCTTGGCGCTATTTATCGTAATTTAATAGTCTGCTATTTGGGTTATGAATACACCTGCGTATAACTTTTTGAAATTTTCATTCAGTTGGAATTGTGCATTTTTCTGAGCAGCTTTATTGCATCTATTTCTAATATATTACATCCAGAAAAAAGGATGTTAGAAATATCAATTTTAATTTTGTTTAATCACACTCATGAATAATGATACACTTTCCAACTTAATAAAATAAGGAACGAAAATAGGGAAGACCTATGGATTATAACTCTTTTTATATATAACACTTTAGTGCGTATTTAAAATCTGAAAGTGTGTCAGATTTTCTATGATTCTAGCGCTTGGCGCAATTTAATGAGAGGGTATTTTTAAAAACAAGCGTAGGTTATCTTATAAATAAAAAT
>JAWZYV010003073.1:0-14267 GCA_038373885.1 Cheiracanthium punctorium
GCCCCCTCTGTGGAAGTTTAGCAAAATGGATAACGCCAAAATATTCTCATTGTTCAAATAGCTATGTATACTGATTTTCATAGCCACCGTTTGAATGGTCAAAAATTTGGCCTGCTGCAGCGTCATCTAGTGGCGAGTTAAAATAATAATGCATTGCAGTGCCATCTAGTGGTGAGTAACATCAAAAGTAACGCAGTTAGAATATATTCTTCGTTCTCAAATGTGTAAGTATAAAAAATTTTATGCCGATCAGTCGAACGGTATAGAAGTTGATGCGTTGCAGCGCTATTTAGCGGTAAGTTACAGCAAATGGATAGTGAAAAATATTCTCCGTGTTCTAATATTCGCGTGTACCAAATTTCATCGAAATTTGTTGGACGATATTCGCATAGCAAACGGCTAAACGGAATAGAATTCGACGTTCTGCTGCGCCACCTAGTGAAAAGTTAGAGGAAAACGGATAGCATAAAAACCTTCTCCCTGATAAAAGACTTAGGTGAACCAAATTTCATGGTGATCGGTGAAACGGTGCTGGAGTTTTTCAACCTCCTACACACATACCAACATTCATTTTTATCTATAACCAGTCTTATACGTATATACCAGTCTCAAGTAAAATCCAGTTTCAAATCTAAGCATCGCCAAAGCGCCAGCATACGCCATTTTGCAAGAGTTTTTTCAGGGAATCATTCAAAGCATTGACTTAGCAGCAATCAAAATGGGAAATGGTTCGACCGCCAGGCATTTATTTGAAAAGTGGAATCCCTTAATACAGCCGCATTTTTTAAATTATCAACTATAACATGTTTTATTCATCGTTACCTCGATGTACTAAATGCGAAGATTTCAATTTTCTGAAATTTGGCGGATTTCCCCCAAGTTAAATCAATGTACTCAATTGGCGAGAATTCTGAAGCTACATCGCTTGAAATGCCCTAATAACTGCATTATTTCTGCACGGATAGTTAAAATTTAATGCTGTATTCTAAGAAAACCTATACACTTGTTTTCAAAAATGCTATTCCCTTAAGCTCTCAGTAAATTGAGCCAAAAAGCCTAAAACTGTGCAAACCGCTAGAACTCACACTCTAAAAATCGGCCTATCAGACATTTTATTTTTCGACAAACTAAAAAAAATTACATATTAGTCTCGGATATCTTCGATCCTCATTGTTTTGCGTATAAAACATTTCATTCCTGCTCTCATTTCTTATGCGCACACGATATTATAATTAAAAAAATAACCTTACAAATATAAACTAAAAAAATCATTATTATTCTTTTATTTTCACTTTAAGAATTTAAAATATTTTATTCGGCAAAATCGCCACACATGGCAACCAAGATGCTTATTTCACACTTTCACTACAGGGGTTACAATTACATAAACCTTTCTGCGTGGAGAACATAAAAAATCTCTTAAATTCCGGGAACGGGTGGACTTTCAAAGTTTTAAAGTAGACTATCATTTATTCTATATTATTTTACATATATCTGTGTAAAATTTCAGGCTGACAGGTCCATTTTTGTGGAATTGTATACTACCCAAATCAACAAATTGACAAACAGAATTTCATTTTTATTTATAAGATAACCTACGCTTGTTTTTAAAAATACCCTCTCATTAAATTGCGCCAAGCGCTAGAATCACAGAAAATCTGACACACTTTCAGATTTTAAATACGCACTAAAGTGCTATATATAAAAAGAGTTATAATCCATAGGTCTTCCCTATTTTCGTTCCTTATTTTATTAAGTTGGAAAGTGTATCATTATTCATGAGTGTGAATAAACAAAATTAAAATTGATATTTCTAACATCCTTTTTTCTGGATGTAATACATTAGATGCAGAAAAGCTGCTCTGAAAAATGCACAATTCCAACTGAATGAAAATTTCAAAAACTTATACGCAGGTGTATTCATAACCCAAATAGCAGACGATAAATTACGATAAATAGCGCCAAGCGTTAGAATCCTCCTCAAAATCGCGAGAATGCTGAAGATAGATCGCTTGAAATCCCTTAATAACTGCATTATTTTCGCAGGGATCATTAAAATTTAACGCTGTATTCTAATAAAACCTTTGTACTTGTTTTCAAAAATCCGTTTCCTTAAGCTCTCAGTAAATTCGCCAAGCCGGAAACTGTGCAAACCGCTAGAACTCACTTTCTCGGCATTTGAGCCATTTTATTTTTTCGCCAAACTAAAAAATTTTAACATATTAGCCTCGGAAATCTTCAATTCTTATTGTTTTGCGTATAAAACATTTCATTCCTGCTCCGATTTCCCATGCACACGATATTATAATTAAAAAAAATATAACCTTACGAATATAAACTAACAAAAAAAATCATTATTATTCTTTTATTTTTACTTTGAGAATTTAAAACATCTTATTCGGCAAAATCGCCACACATGGCAACCACGATCCTTATTTCACACTTTTTTCACTACAGGGGTTACAACTACGGAAAGCTTTTTGCGTGGAGAACATAAAAAATCTCTTAAATTCCGGGAACGGGTGGACTTTCAAAGTTTTAAAGTGGACTATGATTTATTCTATATTATTTTACATATCTGTGCAAAATTTCAGGCTGATAGGTCCATTTTTGTGGATTTGTATACAACTCAAATCCACAAACAAACAAAAACAAACAAACAAACAAACAGAATTTCATTTTTATTTATAAGACTAGCTGCGTACCCGTTCTCCGCACGGTGGGAAACGCATATTTTCCTTACACATATATAATTCGAATTAAACCCAGTAATGAGGAATCTCAAAACGTGAAAAAATACTTGAATCGTGACTAAAAGTTGACGTCATGAGTGCAAATTTTAGACGATTGCAACATGACACAAAAACTACGTCAATGTGACTGGCGATCAAAAAAGAAAGAACTTTATGGTATGCAGACAAAACTTTTCTCTTTCGAAAAATGCCTGATTTCTACATCAAATAATTCGTTTTGTGAGGTTTAGTATATACCACATTGAGGTTTAGTATATGTAGTATATACCACATAAATAATATTACATGATGGTGACAACAATTTTATCTTGCATTTTTCAAAGCGTGGACAATGCATTAGCGCAGTTATGTTACACACGACTTTATTAAATTTTACCTAAATTAAAAAACCTACATGAAACAATGGATGCATCATTTACGTTTAAAAGCCAAAAATGTACCCTGCTCCGGTGAAAATCATGTCGCTTTTGTAAATGAAAACGTTCGTGATGTAACTTCTGAGTAAAAGCTTATTACCCTTATTGAACTCTTAATGCAGTATCACACTTGTTACATAAATGTGACATTTATCTCACTGTCAATTCGCTCTAAATAAATAACTAATTTCATTTTTCATTTTTTACAGATTACAGTTGACCCCTTTATAACATGGGTCTACAACACGAATTCTTAGAACACGACGAAAACATTACGATCGTTTTCGTGTAACACGTTAAAAGAAACTCGTATAGCACGATGAAATGAGACATATGTTCTGATATTATGACGGCTTAGCTCCTGTAATTAACATTCCTTTTGAATGGCAACACCAAACATCATTGCATTTTTACGGAGCACGAATAAGTTTTGCCGCGATTATACCGCGCAGTCCGCACTCCAGGTGGAGTATAGCGCAGGACCCGTATAACACGGATTCCTATAACACGGAACGTATCTACCGTGATATAGGGAATCTACTGTAGTTGCATACTGTCAAATTCAATAGTTAAGAAAATTCTTGGGTTGCCGAATTTAGTAATATTTCATCTTACCTTGGTGGCCGTAATGTATTAAAACCAAATATTCGAACTGTATCAAAAGTAAAATTTACTAAAAGTAAAATTTTTAATTATGTATAACCCTCAAAACAACTTTGTTTGCCATCTATGACGGTTTTTCATGATGTGACAACTGATGCTTGCGTACAGTGGCGTAGCCAAGGAGGAGATAGGGGGTCACAACCCCCCATGTGGAGTTTTTTGCCATACAAAATGTATATTCTTCACTCCCGTAACATTCCCATGAAAAATTTTTGGCTACTCCTGCTTGCATATAATTGATCTTTTTTTTTTTTTCATTTATCAGTAATCAATATACTTCAGGATCGGAATCTCCGTGGTAAAAAATGGTCTAAAAAATCTGACACCAGAAAAATCTGATTAACAAAGTGGGGTTACACAAATACGCGCCGGACATACGCTCTTGCTTATGTCCGGAGGAGCAAATACATTAGAGGTTATGTGCTGCTCCGGATAATCTGCCAGCAAAACAGCAAAAATGACGTAAAAAATGACATCCACACTCGAAGGAAATAAAATTAAAGATATGTAGAATTGCATGAAAATTTCGATTATTT
Organism: Cheiracanthium punctorium; assembly: GCA_038373885.1. Lineage (NCBI taxonomy): Eukaryota > Metazoa > Arthropoda > Arachnida > Araneae > Cheiracanthiidae > Cheiracanthium > Cheiracanthium punctorium. The sequence continues at coordinate 4,369 of JAWZYV010003073.1, forward strand.
TTAAAGTGCAAGTCTGTTACAGTTAGTTCTATTTATTTCACGTTTGGTGCGCTTTCACTTTTTCGAGTCTTAAAAGCTGTAGAAATGAGTGGTTTCACTTAATTGTTAAATTTAACAACTTAAGTGGCAACAATGGATTCCGTAGCTACGGAAATTATAGCAATGTTAAAAATAGAACATGAAATGAGTTATTCATGTTTACTTTGCTAGAACTGCCATATTGGCGAAATTAACGCCGCCAGTCGATGGCAATTAGCTCAAACCACAAATTAAACTTGACACTAAAAGTCAATACGCAGTACTTTGTTAGGCGGAATTAAAAAAAAAAAATATATCTATGCATAAGCTAGTGACATCGGCTCATCTCAATTGTGGAATGGAATTAATAATACGTACAGAGCTGCACTACATTTGAATATTTTTCGCCAACTTTGCTGAGAAATGTTCTAAAGTAGGAATCAACATACATTTCAATTCGTAAAACAAAAAATATATTAGATAGTATTAATTACGCCTTTCTAACAGCTTTTAGTAAAAGAAACTTCCGTAGTGCTGCTTTAACAAATAAGAATCAATTATTTATTACACAGTACTTCGATCGCCAAATGCCAACATACACCATTTTGCAAGATTTTTTTTGTTTTCAGGGAATCATTCGAAGCATTGATTTAACAACAATCAAAATGGGAAATAGTTATCTATCATTTATATGGTTCCATCGCCAAAATTTAATGCAGGCATATTATTGATAAGTAGAAGTTATTTAAATTATTATTAACTATAACGGGTTTTAATCACCGTTAACTACCATGTACAAAATGCGAGAATTTCAATTTTCTGAAATTTGGAGGAATTCCTCTAACTTAAATCAGTTTACTTAATTTCGTGAAAATTCTATAGATCGTTTAAAATCGCCTTAATAACTGCATTATTTCTATATGAAAAATCGAAGTATAGCGCCGTAAAACTTATACTTGTTATTAAAAATACTATTTCGTAACGCTCTCAGTAATTTGCGCCAAGCCCAAAACTGTACAAATCGGTAGAACCTACTACTTTCTCAAAATCGCCAAATGAGCCATTTTTCTTTTCGGCCAAACTAAAAAATATACATATTAGTCTCGGAAATCTCTCAATCCCTTACTCTTTTACACATAAAAAACATTGAATTCCAGCTCTGATTTAACATGAACGCAATATTTTAATTAAAAAATAACTTTGTAAATAATCTAAACAGAAAAAAATCATTATTCTTTTATTTTTACTGCAGGAGTCTAAATAATTTAATAAAATAGCCAAACATGGCAACCTCGATGCTTATTTCTCACTTTTTTGACTACAGGGGTTACAATCACGGAATTGCGGAGAGCAAAAATGAGCGTTTTTGATGGGTTTTTTTTTTATCAATATCTCCTAAACTAATTCGAATTTCGAAATTTAAATTAGCGGATGTTCTTTCTCGAAATTTTCCGAATTCGTGATATACCTCGTTCGAAACTCAACTCCCAGCCTTTTAGGAGGAGATGATGCTACACACACACACACACACACACACAGAGAGAGAGAGAGAGAGAGAGAGAGAGAGAGAGACAGACGCCCACAGATTTTAATAGTATAGAAGACTATCAGTCGTATTCACGAAACGGCTAGTAACCGCCTGATTATGAAACTAACGTTTGACCGTTACTTGCTGGTAACACACTGGTAACCTCAGAACGGTATTCACCAACTATTTAAAACCACTGGTTTCCTGACCAACGTTTGACCACCGATTAACTTTACTTGTGCATTCTGCTTTGTAAGCTCGTCTGTGATTGGCTTAGGGCACTGGCTATCCAACCAGCTGATTGCCGAGCCGACCCTTGACCCCTCTTCGCGAGCGCTCCAAAATAGTTGAAAATAAGCAGGAGTGGAATGTGTTTTCATGTATTTTTATAATCACAAATGCTTCAATTATTTATTTCGGAGATTTCTGCTGAATTTTTTGTAATTAATAACCGATATTTTATTTATATACTCCTACGAATTTAAAAGATATATTGATTTTAAAAGATCATTTTTAAAGGTATTCGAAGGTTTCCTATTTTTATTTTTTAATGTATCTGACAGTCAAAAACAGTACGATTGTTTAAAAATTTGTGAATACATACTTAAGAGCTTACTTTGGAGGTATTTTATTTGTTTTACTGTAGGAGATAGTATGTTTTTTTTTTTTTAGTATCAATAATTAAAATTTCAAATGCATAAAAAAGCAAATATTTTTACAATGTCTTAATACAATTGTAATGATTCTAATGTTGAAACCTACTGGTGACCATACTTTAATCACAAAAATATGGATCATAGAGCAGCTCTGTAATTTTTTGTAATTTTATACAGTAAAGGGTAAATATATACGTGAATATTAAAATGTGATTGTGTTGAGATGGTTCTTGCTGGGTCTTAAATAATGATTTATGAGGTAGCCATTACTCAATTTTTAACTGAAGTTATGAACTAGGCTGTCTCTTGATTTTTCATATCTAGGACTAGAAATTTTTGGACTCTCCCCCCCCCCCCACCAAAAAAAAAAAGGAATTGCAGATCTCCACTCGAAATTGCAAGTTTTTTCCCACAATAAAGACACTTTAATCACTCTGTAGTCAGACATTAAAATAAGATTTTTTTTTTCGCATGTGATTAATTTATGAGTAATAACTTTGCACGAAGTGTACAACTTATTTAAATAAAGCAGGAACGTGGAAAAAGAGTATTCAATTTAAATATTAATAGTGAATAATGCCTCTGATGTATTTTTATTAATGGAATAATGCAAAAATCAAGAATTAGTTATTTTATCGGATGTATGTAAATAAATATTTAATACTATAAGCTTAAAACAGACTCTGTTAAAATTTACATTTTCTTCCCCCATGAAACAGATAAAACAAATGTCAATGAATTTTTGTCTCAAAGCTACATGTTCTTTTTTTGCAAAATCGTAGGCAAATAAAAATTGGGAGGGGATGGGGGATATGTAGCGCTGAAATTTTTTTTACCTATAGTTGAACTGCAGAATCAATGCAAATAAAAAAACTACTAATTTCATTGACTAAAATTTCGGGGGGAGGGTGGGAAATCAATTAAAGGAATTCTAGAAAGGGGACTAATTAAAGAAACCTCTTCCAGCCCAGCTAACCCCTGCTAATTCACATGGCTTTGTCTATTAAATTTTTCAATGCTCTTGCTGGGAAAAAAATAAAAAAATAATAAAATTATTTCTTTTTTTCTGACAGGATTGGGATCATGATTGATTTTGATGGTATTGTAGTATAATGTCGAATTTATACACCTAATTAAAATGGTTAAATAGTTCATCCCAGAGGGCCTTACTTTTTTAGAAAAAAAAAAAAAAGAGTAAAAAAAAGGGGGGGTGAGAGAGCAAGAAGGGAAACTTTGGCCGCAGCGAGGCCAGAACCCTGGAACTACTGCTTGCCAATCGCTCGCTTTACCGCTGCGCCATAATTTCATTGACACGTTTGCTGTAAATTTAAAACATTTCCTTTTTCGCCTGTTTACCGTTTACTTATTTTGATGGTAATGTATTGGAAAATCCTTGACACACAAGTTTTCTAAACCGTTTATTTTCTCCTCACACATAAATTTTGCAAATCTATCAATAAATTTTAAAATTTCCATATCTTCTGTCTTCAACAGCGCTGTAGTCCGCCATGTTTGTTAACAGATTAGAGCCTCACAGCGCATGCGTCGAATGTAACAGGCCGGTAACCACCCGAATTCGTCTGGTTACATTCGTCTGTTAAAAACGAGATGTAACCAGCCGATTTGGCCTTGTGAATACCATTTTTTTTTTAACCATCCGATTCTATGGTAATCCGGCTGTTACCAGCTGGTAGAAAGTTTCGTGAATACGGGTGTATATGCGGTGTTCTCACAAAACGAGACAAAACAAACTCCCTGATAGTTTTCTGAAGTTTTTACATTGTTTTTTCACGCTGTATAATTTTTTCATAAGCTGAAGAAGTTTATGTAAAATATAATTTATTGGGTGTTCATGGTTTTATTTTACATTTTTAGAGTGTAAGAAACGTTTTTGTGATTTCTGTCCCTGTCATTTCTCTGTACCGTATACACCATTTCTCTCGCACCAGGCCTACATAAAACTAAAGTCTATACATTTTTCATTAGACATCTAATATAACATTTTATATCAAGAAAAGTTAAAAGAAAAAGCTAATTCCATTAAAAGAGTGACAGAAATGATGCTATGTCCCTTTTCGTGAGAATCACCCATATACAATAATGCAGTACATTTGGCGAAGTTAAATGCACTGCATAGATTTCAGATAAAAAATTTAAAATTATACTCTTACTGTTAAAAGTAATACGTAACTAAAAAAAAAAAAGATGTGTTTGTACAAAATATTTTTTTTCTCTCTAAAACTATAAAAATAGAGTTCTCGAGATTTCGTGGGTTCACTCTCGGCGTATACCAATTTATGCTGATGAAAAGTGGTAGTAAGTTAGATAATCTTCTCATAACTACAGTTCATTGTCAAATGCTAAAATATTTTTGGAAAAATCTTAATAACTAACTTTCATTAGTATTTATAAATGTAAACTGTAATTATATTCTTCTGCATTCGGCTGTCGGTTATTAGTTTCATAAGGCTCACCATGGTACAGTGGTTTATGTCACTGAAAACCGTAGACGGTCGAAGTGTGAAGGTACCGGGTTCACCCATCGCTCGTCTGGAGTTTTGGTAGGTTTTCTCCAGATATAACGCGAATACGCGTTAGAGCCCCTTAGAATGTCCTCCTACCAAGACATCCTCTCATCCTTGGCAGATTGCCCTAGCTTACCGTTGCCATAATCACACAAACAAAAGAATTAATTCATAAATCGGCCAAATCGAATAATCAACATTTGACAACACATGACGAACACGCCTAATATCAAATTATAGCGAAAAAGTAATTGCATCCTGTCCTGTGTCTAGTTTTTGAAATAAGATTCTACCTGTCAAAAATCCGTCCGCTTTAAATTTTCTTAAAATTTGTTTCATTTATGGATAGATGTCAATAAATTTATTAACTAATGAGCTTTTAATTAAAATATCCGATATTTATTTAAGCATAACTAACACAAAAGCCTCTATAATAATTAAAATAATAAAATGTAAATATTGTCCTCCGCAAAAAAGATTTTCTTGGAATGCTACAACTATGAAATAGGAGATGAGTTTAAGCCTTATTTATTTCAATTAATTAAATGAATACCTTAATTAGTAAAAAAAAAATTCAAATCCACTGTAAAATAAAGTAAACTTAAGAGATAATGTTGCATTTCGGTTAAATATTAAAATTTAAAAATCTGCAATGATATCCTAAAGTTTCTTTTACTGTTAATGTAGAACAAAGTTTGCTTTAGAATACCTGAATAAGTAAACTTTTGATTTTGATTAAAAATCTTAATTCTAAACAAAAAGAAGTTTGAGCTAACAAAAGAGAAAGGGAAAATGCCTTTGTATTTATTATTTCCCCTTCCTTTGAATTATTTAATGTTAAAAAAGTTTCTAAAACATATTTCTTTCTTAAATCAAGTATTATAATGTCTCAATGGGATTCTGAAGTCTAACAAATGCCAAGTGTTTTTGTCAATTTTAAATATTACCACGTTTCCTTAAACATACTAAAATTTAATCTTTCTGCTTTTATTATTTAAGTTAATTTAAAAAAAATGCATTATAAAATCATATAAATTTCTTAACGAAGTATAAATATTTTTATATTAGCTAAATAATAAAAAAAAATAAAGTTTTTTTTTTTTTAAACGATGGTTCCCAGATATTCACTATAACCGGAGTTGACTGTATATATATCTATTCGTGTGGTTATAATTCAAATAACGCATAAATTAAAAGAGACTTATTCCGGCAATTTTTCCATGAAAATACATTCCCTTATGCTTTTTTATGATACAAATTTATTAACGAAGTATAAATATTATTATATTCATATTAACTTAAAACAAACAAACAAACACAGCACTTTAATAAAGGTTTTTGAACGCAACGCTCCGCCATGCTTCGAAAACTTGCCAACACTGTACCTATTTGATATCAAGGAAATGCCCATTTAAAACAAGATATTGGTAATATTGATATATTCATAAATGATGTAATTAATATATATATATATGTGGGAAGGGCGTCTAGGGGTAAGTAAGTTTACGAAAAGAATAATACGAAAAGAATAAAAGATTAACGTTTAAACTAACATTTATTTACTATTAAACACATACTAATATTAAACACACAAAAGAAAAACATCACGCTATTTACAAAATTAATAAGAAGGTTAATTAGAGATCAATTACAGAGCATGGTTCACCTATGAGATGGAGACTCCGAACATTGCTAATTTGTTTTACAAATTAGATAAAAACGCTAAGCGGGAGGGGAAAACATTAGACGTTACTCGTTCATTATCCGCGGGAGTCTCTGGTGAGAAAAAAAGTGTTCTCAGTGAATACGTGGCGTAATGTGACGTCACGCACGCGCAAAAAGCTCCTATTGGTGGCTTAGACCCAACGGGATAAAATTCGTAGAGATTGGGGGCACCACCTCTTACAAATAAGAAAATGTATTTCCTACACACACACACACACACACACATATATATATATATATATGTAATGTATAAAAAGGTAATTTGGGTTTTACTAGTTTTGGTATTGTTCAAGCGGTACTTTCACTGTAAGTTTTGCTTTTCTGTCTTACTTGCCATGCGCGCTCTGGAGCTATGTTTTATTTATTTTGTTATTTCATTAGACATCGGGCCGTCGATTCTGAGTTCTTTAGATGTGCACGTGTCCCCACGCCTTTGTAGCCCCGGATGCGGGTCATGTTGGTAAATGTGTGTGGTTCGATCAGAGATAAGAGAGAGGCGGAGTTATGTCTTCGCAAACCACGTGGTGTGGTAAGCGTAAATACTCCCGCACATCGAAAATCGAGAGACTTCTGCCACTGGAACTGCTTAATTAGTCCACGCTGATTTTTGTACCCGTCTCCCCTCCCCTCTTCTCATTCTACATTGTAACTTAAAAGATAATGTTCAATAAACCATATTATTTGCCTTATTATTTTTGCAATTTTTTTCATGAAAATACAGGGTGTACAAAAAGTCCCAGACACATTTCAAAATTAAATATAAAATCAACTGATTGGTTTACGAGATTGCGGTTTGTATCAAAATGCTTCCTATGATGAAAAGTTTTGTTTAAGCAAATAAAAAAATAGTTCCAAATTTCACCCATAGATGGCGCTGCTTGACCTTTTATTAAGTTGAAATGCGTATTTCATTTGAGTCTTAACCCCTCTTGATTTCTTCCTGTGGGGGGTATGTGAAGGATAAAGTTTACTCTTCTCCTGTGGCTGATATCAAAGAAAAGAAGAGGCGAATCACACAGGTGATTCTGTCAAAACCACAAGGAATACTACCATATGCGTGGAGATAAATTGAGTACCCTTTGGATGTGGTTAGAACAACATCAGGTATACATATTGAAGTATGGTAGCTGGTTATGCTTGTGTCTGCTTCACAAAATAAAAATGCTGAATATTTAATGGTGAGTTTTGTTTTTACTTTTTCTACAGCGCCATCTATGGGTGAAATTTGGAACTACTTTATTTGCATAGACAAAACTTTTCATCATAGGAAGCATTTTGGTACAAACCGCAATCTCGTAACCCAATTAGTTGATTTTATATTTATTTTTGAAATGTGTCGGGTACTTTTTGTACACCCTGTATATTTCCTTATGCTTTTTTCTCCTCCTGTTTCAGCGTTGGATGAGTGTGAACAGGCTAAGCGGAAGCATTTTGTCCCAAAATTTTTGTAACTCTGTCAATATCACAAATGCATTTTTTTTTTAAAGTTGTAAAATACTGTGAAATAAAAAATGCTCATAATTGTAGTACAGTGGGCACTGCTTAGTTGGATCGCGTTCGTGTATTCAATTTTTGAACCAATAAAGCGGCTGATTCGAAAAAGTGGCGGCTTTAATTGAGGCTTTGAAAAGAGAGATTTCGTACCAGTTTCTGTGATTTGATTCGATTAAGCGGTTGATTCAGTTAATCAGTGATCCAATTAAGCGGCGGCCGCTGTATAAATAAATGAATGACCTCTTAATGTTTATGTGCATATTGATAAAATAGTCTTGGATAGCACAATTTTAAAACCTTTTTTATTTTTTATTTAGGCAATTGATATTCTGAATTTGATTTATAGAATCGTATTGCTTAGTCTCTATTCACCGAGAACATGTACAAATGATTTGCATAGCTGAAACTTAGTTTGCTCAAGCTGTTTTACTATTTCCAGGTTAAAGAATATTAATGGGCCTTAAAAAAAGATTGATTCCATTAATTAATTTTGCTTACTTTTTACAAAGATATGGTAGCTTAGGATTATTTGCTCGTTTTAATGCAAAACGAAAAACCATCTTTAAAGGTAAAAGATGAGAACGACGATGTATTGATTTTTCTAACACACAGTTTTTGTATTGGGGGAAAAAAATTCTATATTTGCGTAGCCGTTCCACATTTTAATGCGATTACTTAAGTAAATGCATTTTCGACTTAAAAATTATTTGCCATCTGTGCTTAAGTTTCATTTTTTGAAATGCTTTTGTCGACAAAAATTTTCTTCAAATGTCGAATAAGCACGTTAAAAAAGAAAGGGTTTTAGTAAAAGCTTCTTTTTAACTAATGTTTAATTACAGTACATAAATGAGTAGGGATTCGATGAATATTCGATTGGTATTCGGTATACTGCCTAAATTCGGTATAGTCTTCAGACAAACCGAATATTTCGTTCGGCCAAATACTTTCATCAAACAATTTTTTTTTTTTTTTTTTCAAAAAATTATTTCGACAACCGAATAATATACAAGTTTAAATATTCGACAGTAGGTAGACAAACATATATTTTTTATACAATGAATGAAAGTTATAGTACCGCAGTACAAAACTAATTCAAACTCTTACTAATATTACATTCAAAGTAATTTTAATGTAATAGAAACCACTGAGGTTTTAAGTTTAAATTTTGTTGCTTTTCAATTTTTCTTAAATCTTATGACACATTATTTTAACCTTACTTTTACTAACTCTTTTGAGTATGAAACAGTAACCGAAAAAAAAAAAAAAACCCTTCATAATATTAAGTGTTTATAAATATGTAAAGTCAATTAACTGCTAATTTTTAAAAAATAAAACGTACAGGTTAAAAAATAAAAAAATAAAAATTGCCATTTATTTATATAAAGTAAGCACTTGTATATTACATTTTGCAGTATTTTTATTTCTGAAGTTTTGCACTGTATGAAATATTAAATATTGTCTAAACTAATTAAATTAATCATTGCAATCAGAGTTTAATAACGTCTTAATAAGTTTAATAACTTTTAACCAAATATTCGGTATTTGTTATTCGTCAAAATATGGCATTCGATGCATTCCCATTAATAAATATTTTAATTTTTGGAATTCCGATTTCTTTATTACTGAAATTGTGGTTATTCGAATTATGTATTTAATCCATTCTACATTTATTAAATGGTTACTTTTCGCTCACAAATTTAAAATTCTTTTAAATGTTAAGCTGGCTAAAGACTAGGTGTGCTGTCAATAAATAACGGAAGTATTTAGATAATTACACTTCTCAAAGAATCATGTAAGGTGTCTTTTACGTAGCAAGCTGTATTTTAAGAGAAAGATTTAAAGTTATTACATGGTATACAATATAATCTATAGTAACTAGAAGGACCATATTGAATAGTTGAATATTTTTGTTTGATGAGAATGTGACAGAAACTTGAATAATGAAGCAGAAAT
>JAWZYV010003074.1:0-13539 GCA_038373885.1 Cheiracanthium punctorium
AAACAAACATTCTTAGATAGAAAGTCATTCTGAGTAATGAATGGGACAGTCCCATTCTCGCTTCATTTTTTGTCCCATTCATTACTTTAACCTATGTTGGATAAAATCAAAATCAAAAGTATAATAACTTGTATCTATCTAATTTAATCCTGCTGTTTGTAAAGTAAAATAGATAAGGTATATAAATTACTAGCGGATATGACTAGCCTGGATAAACGTACATGTTGTTCCAGAATGACATCCCGATAGATGTGGCCTGTCATCGTTACACTCTGAACATGCACGTCAGTTCTGGAACCAAGAATAATTCCTCCCCAAACGAACCATCCTGCACCACCGTAACGGTGTCTTTCAATGGTGTTCTCTTGGTGGAAACGGGTACCTGGCGCTCTCCAGATGAATGTCCGGAGAGAATCAGACTCCAAACTAAACCTGGACTCGTCGGAAAACATGACACAAAACCACTGTTGCGGTGTCCACAATGCATGATCTCTACTCCAGGTTAATCGCAGGCGACAGTGAGTTGCGGTAAGTGGAACACATCTGACAGGCCTACGAGCATATAGACCAATGTGCCCTAAGGCGTCTGTACTACGGTCTGCCTTGAAACTGTCGTACCGGTAGCTGAAGAGAGCTGACGAGACAGGTCTGATGCTGTACTACCGTCTGTTCTTTTGGCAGTAACTGCCAAATAGCGGTCCTCATTCGGCGTTGTAACTCGGGAGCGACCTGTGCTGTAACGTCTACTCACATTACCATCATCTTGTAATTGTTGCCAAAGCCTGGAGATGACACTCTGGGCGATTCCAAGTTCCTCGGATACTTCCAGCTGGGTACGTCCACATTCCAGTCGTCCGATAATTCTGCCACGTAAAACATCATCCAAATGCCTTCTTTGTGCCATAACTATGCGGATTTTGCAATGAAAGGCTTTCACAGCGCTTGTGAACAATTTTACTTCATTGCCACCATTCCTTATATACCCCTCTCTTACACTCTCGTCATTGTGACGTACCATCCACGCCATCTGGTGGTTTCCTGTAATTTGCATATTCTTCTTCAAGATGTGTGTGATCATTCCACAGGTGAAATTTTTATTTTAGAGATCAATTTCTGTGTGATTCTGAATTATCCTTAATTTATGGACATGAGTGTATGTTGATTTTACGCCAAATTAAAAAGCATAAATAAAGAAAAGTGTACTTACGTATTATCCCGGCGGTCCGCCAAGACGAGCGATTTTTTGCCGATATAAATGCTGGGCACATGAAATTATTAATGATTTTGAATACGATTGGCAACAGTTTGGCAACTCATTTGGCGAAAAAACAGTTTGGCGGGAATGACCGCCGGGATTATACGTAAGTACCAAGAAAAGTCCAGATGTGTTTCTTAAAGTTCGTAAATTTCCAAATCCTACCAATAATATAATTGTGTACGTTTTATGTGTTTGGATGTACGTACAACACATAAACGTACACATTTTTGTGTGATTCAGTCAAACCTCACCCTTCATCACACTGAATTGGACCCCTCATTTGACTGAATCACACAAAAATGGTTGGAAAAATTTGTAATGAAGATAGCTTATGCCCTGGATTAACATACAGGCAACCCTTCAAGCATATAGCAAAAATAATTCTTTTACAAAGACACTCAAAATAATGCTAATGCATTGCGCTCTATGGAAATTTTGTAGCTACTAAACCGATCTTAAAATTTTTTTCACTGATTGAAAGTCCTAGGCCTATATGGTCCTAGGCCTATAGGGTCCTAGGCCTATATGGGGAATTCCTCTGTGCGGAATTTTCTGAGGGATCCTAGCCCGTATTTTCGCGAGGTTTTGGAAAAAAAGCACGGAAAACTGCGAGCGGCTAGGTCGCCAGGCGCGACCGGAGTTTGAACCTGGCACCTCCCGCCTTGCAGTTTTGAGAGCAGAACTTCTTATATACTGGTGGCACCCTAAGTGTTATAGGCTACTGTGACGAAGTTCACATATTTTTCGCGTCTTAATGTTCCTATGTTTCGTCTTTCTAAATCAAAATCTCGTATTCCGTATTAATCTCTCTCTGCACTCTGTTTCTCGGCTCGATAAAATGCTCTTTCTTTTCGCGACGGTATGTCTGGGTTTTGCAGGGATTCCCTTCTAAATTAATTTCGCTTTAGCATATGCTGTGCTAATTCTTGGTGCCTCCCGGTCGCGCGCCTTTGCTTTCTCACGGGGTTGTAGACTTATGCATTGGCATTTCTCTAATTCTGGCACTTCTGTCTTGGCGTTAATCATTTAATCCGTTTGTTTCAAATTTTTATATTGTTTACGCTTACCGGACGGTGGTTGTCACGTGGGGCAGTGGCTTATGAGTGCTCATATTTTACTCGCCAACCTGTAAAGAGCTGGCAGTTTTGTAGGAAGATTTTAGTACACTTCTTGATATCTCTCCGTCAGAGGAGGTTGTGTTCGTTTTTTATGGAACTCCGGCATGCCGTGTGGCCGGAACGATTAGATATGTTCTTGGTGTTATTTTTATGAAACAACTAGCGACTACCCGCGACTTCGTCTGCGTCAGCTTTAGAATTAGGTCCCGAGAGAAACGAAGCATGTGTGAATAACAAATATGTTTGCGACTAAAGAAACTGCATTTAAATATTATTTGCTTTTTACTTATTTTAAATGAAGTGTAATGCATGGTAGTATACTTTATTTAAAATAATAGAGTATGCAGAATTACTAAATTTAGATTTTTTTTTTTTTTCAGTCATTTGGCGAATAGAGACAGTTACGACAGTATTTGCGAACTGTTTTAAGTGTTCTTGTAAAAGAAATATTTATACTATATGCATGAATTTTAGCCTATGTTAATCAGGCGTAGTGCAGCTTTCTATTAGCGAAAAAGTTTTAGAATCGGTTCTGTAGTTAAAGAGATGCTCATAGAGCGTAATGTATTAGAATTATTTTGAGTGTTCCTGTAAAGGAACTATTTGCGCTACATGCATGAATTTTAGCCTATAATACTCAAGAATAATGTAGCTTACTATCAGGGAAAAAAGTTTTGGAATCGGTTCCGTACTTAGAGAGATACACATAGAGCGTAATGTATTTCTTATGAGTATCCCTGTAAAAGAATTATTTGTGATATATGCATAAAAGGAAGCCTATAACACTGAGGGTCCCCCCCGTGTCTAAGAGGTTCTGCTCTCAAAACTGGAAGACGGGAGGTGCTAGGTTCAAACTCCGGTCGCGCCTGTCGACCAAGCCATTCGCAGTTTTCCGTGTTTCTTTTCCAAAACCTCGCGAAAATACGGGCTAGGATCCCTTAGAAAATTCTACACAGAGGAATTCCCCATATAGGCATAGGCAGGGATTGCACTGGCTCTTTTTAACATTTCGCCAATTCATTCGCCAAAATAGATTTTTCCAGACATCATTAAGAAAAGCAATTGCCAATATCTTCGCCAAAACGTATTTTCTTTCGCCAAACTAATTTTATTTTCGCAATTTGCGACGTTGGCGATCGACAGCGCGACCCCTGGGCATAGGACCCTATAGACCTAGGACCATATAGGCTTAGGACTTTCAATCAGTGAAAAAAGTTTTAAAATTGGTTTAGTAGCTACAAAATTTCCATAGAGCGCAATGCATTAGCATTATTTTGAGTGTCTTTGTAAAAGAATTATTTATGCTTTATGCTTGAAGGGTTGCCTGTATGATAATCCAGGGCATAAGCTATCTTCATTACAAATTTTTCCAACCATTTTTGTGTGATTCAGTCAAAAACATCCAAACACATAAACGTACACATTTATATTATTGGTAGGATTTGGAAATTTACGAACTTTAAGAAACACATCTGGACTTTTCTTGGTACTTAAGTATTATTCCGGCGGTCATTCCCGCCAAACTGTTTTTTCGTCAAATGAGTTGCCAAACTGTTGCCAATCGTATTCAAAACCATTAATAATTTCATGTGCCCAGCATTTATCTCGGCAAAAAATCGCTGGTCTTGGAGGACAGCCAGGATAATACGTAAGTACACTTTTCTTTATTTATGCTTTTTAATTTGGCGTAAAATCAACATAATTGCCATACATATTTATGTTTTCCACATGCATGTGATTTTTGCAAATAGAATTTCTGCTTTATTTAACAAGCATAAATCATTGTGTGCGGGCGATAAAACGGTTTTTAATTAATAGTTAGAAAAATAATTAAAATTTCTGAGCCTCAGGTACACTTTACCGAAGTCATGAGCACAGTCATGCTCAAATTTTCGAAGCTCTGCTTTCTGTAGATTTGTCTGGAGAACATTCATTTTTATTATTAGAAATAGATAGATTTGGCATAAAACTGGCATAATTTCCGTATTATTTAATGTTTTTCAGGGGCACGTGCTTCTTCATAGAAGTAATAGCATTCTTGTTAGCTCAAAACATGAATCGGGCGAAACTCGCCAAGCATGGCAACGTAAAAACGGTTTTTAATTAATAATTAAAGAAGTAATTAAAAATCGAAAATTCTAAGTAGCCTATAACCTTCTCCAGGGTCCCATCTATATCTGAAACCAAAATTCATCATAATTTATTCAGCGGTTTAGGCGTGAAAGCCTCATAAACAAACAAACAAACAAACTCACTTTCGCATTTATAATATTAGTTAGGATGTACCGTACGTAATTGAAGTTGTTTCCTTTAAAACTGTTCTGCTGATACCTCCAATAAACGTCGCTTTTCAGAATTCGAGTTGTTTTCCTGTTTTTTAAGTCTTCAGCATAAATCAGGGATTTTATTAATTACACTATACGTCACGTAAACGGCCAAGAGAATGTTTTCTTAATCGACCTCTAACAACTCCCCCATAGCTACCTTTAATGCATATATCACAGATAGTTCTTTTACAGGGATGCTCATAAGAATTATATTACGCTCTATGTGTATCTGTGTAAGTACTGAACCGATTCCTAAACCTTTTTTACTGATAGTAAGCTACACTTTTCTTGAGTATTATAGGCTAAAATTCATGCATGTAGCGTAAATAGTTCCTTTACAGGAACACTGAAAATAATTCTAATGCATCACACTCTCTGGGTATCTCTTTAACTACAGAACCGATTCTAAAACTTTTTCGCTAATAGAAAGCTGCACTATTCCTGATTAACATAAGCTAAAATTCATGCATATAGCATAAATATTTCTTTTACAAGAACACTCAAAACAGTTCGCAAATACTGTCGTAACTGTCTCTATTCGCCAAATGCCTGAAAAAATCTAAATTTAGTAATTCTGCATACTCTCTTATTTTAAATGAAGTATACTACCATGAATTATATTTCATTTAAAATAAGTAAAAAGCAAATAATATTTAAATGCAGTTTCTGTAGTCGCAAACATATTTGTTATTCACACATGCTTCGTTTCTCTCGGGACCTAATTCTAAAGCCGACGCGGGCGAAGTCGCGGGTAGCCGCTAGTTTCTAATAAATTAATGGAAGTATTTCATTCATTTATAAATATTTAAATCAGAAATGTGAAAGGAACATCATGTTGAAATATTGCAATTTATTCAAAATTTAACTCTTGGAATAGTATTTGTATTTTTCAGAAGACAGCTTTTTACATTGGATCATTTTGTGATGATTTTTCATGAAACTTTGTACACGCTCTAAAAAAAAGTATTCGAGTGCAAGAAAATTTTCGTACGTCAATTTCATATTTAAAGCATGGTTCTTCATGAAAAGTGATTAATCATTAACAAAACTGAAATGGGAAATTTGGCTCATAGTGGGATATTTTATTGAATGTCTGTACACGCCACACACACAATGACAACAGGCGTTTTCAGAGATCGAATTTCATTGTTTCTCTGAGTAGATGACGCTTTTAGTTGGTTTATTTTTCTTATTTCTTCAGTTTTTTCTGAAAGAAATAAACTAAAGGGAAACTTTCAGGGAAAAAAAGTACAAATCTTTAAATTTGGGGACAAAATGAAAAAAAGATCTATATTTGGGGACTGTTCTCAAATTTCGAGGACGTATGGTCACCTTATCCTGCACTGGTGTTTTCTTCTGTCGGTTGGTATCGAATGCACGTAGGGTCTATTATTGCGTTTTCCTATGGCAGTTCTTAAACCTTTGTTTTCCTCTGCTGGTTTTGTTGGAAGTATTATTCTGTTTCCGTGCTCTAACAATGAAGTTTTCGTCTGCTAGTTTGGCTCGATTGCAGGTTCCATTTCTTCATGTTTTTCTATCACCGTGTTCTTAAACCGTAGTTTCTGCCTGCGTCACTTCCTTTACTGAGCGTTACTTCCGTCAGAAAAAAAATCTGAGTTACTCCCTAGTTGCGCCTAAAGAAGTTTTACTTCAAAATGTATATAAGGTTTCATTTGTTTAAAATAATTTTTATGTTTTTTTGTTCACACATTTGCCTTTTTTAAAACCATATTTAAAACAGTTTGTTCTGCAGTATAATTATTAACCCATTTATGCCTAGTGTCCCTTTTTTGGGACGGCATTTTCACTATTAGTCGAAAACGTTATTTATTTTTCCTAGCCTTTATTCATGAGTATTGAGCCTCAACTCTATAAAATATTTTAACATGACCAAGTAGGATGTTGATATTTCGATTTTTATGCATAATGATTTTAAAAGAAATCATCCCTTGTTCAAGAACCCTTGTTCAAGTCCACATCAGAAATTTATCTATTATTTCTGTTATCAGTAAAAATCGAAGAAAGTCGCAAAAATATCCAGGCACAAATGGGTTAAGCTTTTTACTTCCTTGTACGGTGTAAAAGGAAGCAATGTGATCCAATTTCGGGGGCCAAATTTCGACGAAAAAACCGATTTTGACTACCTCTAAATTTACTTTAAAGAATTTTTTCGATGCATCTCATCGTAAGCTAGCATGCACGACCATATAAATGCGTCTGTAACTCATTCTGACCAGCGGCGAGTATATTTTGGCCAGTTTTTCTATGCCGTCTGTACGTACGTACGTATATGTAACTCGAATATCTCAAAAACTTTTGGTCGTAGAGTATTGAAATTTTATACTTAGAATTGTTCTTCTTCTATGATCTAGTTGTGCACTTTCCCTTTTGGTCTCAATCGAATGGATAGTTTATGTACAGGACCGCCCAAAAGATTCGAAATACCTTACGCTCTATGGGCCGAAATTCATTAAAGCGTATTTTAGAGGTATTGGACTATTTCAAACGACTCAGAAGGAATATATGCTGTTAACAGTTACAAAATGAATTTCTCCATTAAAATAAGTGTCTTTAACATTTATAGTTCTGCTACAGGGACACTCAAAAGATTTCCAATACATTACGGCCAATGGCAATTTTAGGGGCATTCATCCATTCCCCAAGCACAATATCGTCCTACCATATAAGTTAGGTATAATGGTCCGACCACAGTCACGTGCCTCCCTCAAGAACTACGCCAAAAGTCGCCAAGCTTGGCGACTTTTGGTGTACGTGTGTATATACATATTTAACTCTCAAATCTCAAAAACTATTAGTCGTAGAATGTTGAAATTTCATACATAAGATTGTTGTAACATCTAGTTGTGTTTACATTTAAACTTTAACCCGTAGAATTTTGAACTTTTGTAATATCTAACTGTTTTCAATATCTTTTTTGACTGCAATCGACTATGTAATTTATTTACAGGGTCAGCCAAATGATTTTAAATACATTAAGGTGTATGGATGCATTCAATTCATTGAAAGTCTGTGGTCAATGACTACTTTGGCTATCCCCAAAATCTCGCAAACTATCTCAAGCTTATCGGCTTTTGGTGAAATATCGCCAAATAAAGTGCCAGAAGGAAATCTTTCAAATTGTACTCAGCCTGGCGATATCGAAATATTTCGCTAGAAATCGCTAAACCTTACAATTACTAATATTTTATCTCTTTCAAACAAAATAAGTTCAGATGAAGTGCGCCGAAAATATTTTTGATTTAATAGACGTGCAAGGAAGTCAGGTGTTGTACACATCAGATTTTTTTATAAAACCATCCAAAA
Organism: Cheiracanthium punctorium; assembly: GCA_038373885.1. Classification (NCBI taxonomy): domain Eukaryota; kingdom Metazoa; phylum Arthropoda; class Arachnida; order Araneae; family Cheiracanthiidae; genus Cheiracanthium; species Cheiracanthium punctorium. The sequence goes on from JAWZYV010003074.1 coordinate 8,028, forward strand.
TAATATGAAACAAATTTGAAACTGTATATGCATGTGTAATAAATTGTATTTGTAGAATATTTCATTTTATTTCACGCATATATCACATCAGTAGGTTTGCATGACTTTATTAATTTTTATTATTGTTCTTTTATGTATACTGTATCTATAATAGTGTACCAATTAAGTGAAAATAGTGAACAAAATGAAATAGTGAAATTCCAAACATAAAAATATTTTGATGCTTAAATTAAAAAAATATGTCTTATCATTGTTTATCCATTTAATTATTGCAAGACAGATATGTGACATAAATAATATCCAGTGCTCCACATTGAAAGTCTGCTCTCAAATGGGAGAAAGGGGGGGGGATACTAGGATTATACTGATATTTTAAGGCGCTTATTTGTTTAGCCTGGTCACAAGTCTTCTGTGTTGTCTCTTCATTTTGATGGTGTGAATGAACAGGTTAAACCCGGGTTCCCAATTAAATGTGAAACCCATATCTTATACACTAAACGAGAGGTGGGGTGGGAGGGGGCAGTAAGTAGGCTTGTGCCGGGGGCTAGGATAGGGGCGTAAAGCAGGGGCGTGAGGAAGGACGTAGAACACTCCATGTAAACCGACCACTTGACAAAACAACACATTTTAATGACGAGAACAACGGTTACAAAACACAGAAGATACATTTAGAATGAATAAACACTATACGAATACGAGAACATACGGTAGCTGCTACGCGCGAACACGCGAGAGAAGATCGAACGTTCTCTATGATTTCTTCACCGCCGGTAGGGGGAGCGTCGCATGGAAGAAAGATGATATAGGAGGCGCGCTACAAACTCCCCGCTGGTCCCGCCGACGTCCCGGCAAGGAGACCAGGATAAAAAAAATAGGCAAAATGTACTTACAATTGACGACACTAATAGTTTTTTACTATAACAGACAGTCCTTAAGAAAGTTCGTTAAGGCTGACGAAAACCATTGATTAAGGAATTTTTTTTTTTTTTTTTTTTTTTTTTTTTGTAAGTCACTAATTTTAACAGTTCGCAGTCACTGAATTGTAGGTTTGACCTTGGGCGGTCATCCTCTTCTTCGTATGGGGATTGTGATCCCAGAGGTGTGATGACCTCTGATGGTCTGCTTGGTCGTTTGAGGTAAAGATTCTGTCTGTGGTGCGATCTTAGGAGGCCGACCTCTCTTGCGAAGTGGATTGACCGGGGAGGTGTCCACTAGGGTGGAGCGAAAAATTAAATTTTGCCAAATTGTTTTTTAATAGCAATAAGAATGTGACCCACCCTTTCAAAAAGCGTATCCTAAAATATTTTTTAATTATTTTGAGTCTATCTACCCGCGCATTTGATTTGAATTTTGCAACGTTCGCCAATGCAAATGCCCAAAAGAAAGAAGAAAAGAAGAGTAGCGAAAGAAGAACAAATTTTTCTGACGGATCAGAGGACTGACAGGAAACTGGTTATTGGTGGTATAGACGTTTCACAAACGAAAAAAATAGAAAAGCGAAATGATAGAAATCAAAAACTAGAACAGTATAACGCTTCTGTGACACATGAGGATAAACAGGAGAATAGAAGTGAACTTTCCCCACGAACCCCTCTTGTATTGGATGAGTCAGAAGATACTGAAGAAATAGACGATGGCTTAGAACTGTGTTTTTCAAAGCACCAAAAGTCTAAGAAAAAGCCAAAACTCAGCTTGCCATCTTTCTCAAAAACATGTGACCGATATGGCGTACCTGATAGAGCTGCTGCAGCATTCGCATCAGTAGCTCTTCATGACATTAAGTCAGATGTCGAAGTAATAGATGGATCAAAATTGCGCCGTGAAAGATCAAAAGGACGCAAAGAAATATTAGCTAAAAATAGAGTTGTCAGTGTTACAGCTATATACTTTGATGGCAGAAAAGATAAAGTTTTAAATGTAGTAAAAAGGGAGTCAAAAAATAGCGCCAAGTTATTGTAGTAGAACACATTTCTGTTATCAAGGAACCTGACTCTGTTTATGTCGGCTACGCTGTCCCAAGTGCTGGGACGGCAAAGAGCATAGAACGTGCTATGTATGACTTGTTCTCTTCTGAAAACGTTTCATTGAGAAAAACTGTAGCTCTTGGTTGTGATGTAACAGCAACAAACCCAGGGAAAAAATGGTGATGTAATACGGTTGTTAGAAAAATTTTTGAATCAACCTTTACAAAGGATCATATGCCCTTTAAACACTAATGAATTGCCTTTAAAACAGCTTTTTTTCATTCGTAGATGGGGCAACTACTGGGCCAAGTTCCTATTCTGGTACTATTGGAAGATTGCTAGAAAAACATGAAGAAAATCCTATTGCACGGTATGAAAAGTTAGAAAGCGTTTTGCAGGATATTTTGGCAGATATCATCAAAGACCTAAGTTCTGACCAACGTTACTTGTACGATATTACATCAGCTGTGGAATTTATCCTCCCGATCTAGCACATAGAGCTCAGGGGAAAATGTCGCATGCTCGATGGTTAACAAAAGCAGACAGGATATTAAGGCTATATATTTCCACAAGTAAACCACCTGAAAACATTAATCACCTTGCTACGTTTGTTGTTAGAATTTACGCGCCTATTTGGTTCCAAATTAAAACTAATCCGTCATGCAAAAATGGGTCTAGAAATTTTTGGAAGTTTGTTTCGAATTCTCGATACCTTCCAATTAAACTAAAAAAAGTAGTCGACCCTGTCATTGAGCGGAACAGTTTCTTTTCGCATCCTGAGAATCTTCTGTTGTCGATGCTCGCAGATCCTGAAAAATACATTCGTGAACTTGCTGCTAGAAGGATTATAAAAGCAAGAGAAGCGACTAATTCTGAAAAGGTCCCTAGTATTTTTGAGGTCCCTAAAATTAAGCTTAATGCCAAATCATACACAGACCTTATAGATTGGCAACAAAAATATTTCCAACCTCCCATCCTTAGAGACGTCAAGAATGGAGATTTGTTTTCGATGGTGAAAAAAAAGGAAGTACAAAAATACCTTTTCTAAGACTGCCATGGCATACCCAGGCTGTAGAACGTTCGGTAAAGATACTAGCAGAGGTTTCTATGCAGGTATGTGATAAGAAGGCCAGAGAAGGTCTCATAAAATCAAAAATTGAGTCAAGAAAACTCATGCCCAAATTCGATACCAAACGTGATTTTAAGGTCTCTTTTGACTAAATTTATGTATGCTTATGTATATTTGATGTTTTTTGTGGCTCACATTTTAAGTAAATTAGCATTAATTTGTTCTATCTGACTTTTTTTTTTTCATAATAATACATAGTTTAATAGAATTTTTAAACAATATGCTCCTTCAAGCTTTATCAGTATGGTAGCACAAATGTAAATTTTCAAAATAAATGCGCGGGTAGAAGGAAAATACCAATTTTAAAAAAGTAATACTTTTTAAAATCCTCTAATCTTGGGTCACACTTTGATCACTATTATAAATGAAAATTTAACAAAAATTTTTTTCCCATATAACAGTGCTCCACCCTAGTGTCCACTCCATGATAAGGGGATAATGCTGACGTGTGGTACGTAGCTATGGGCACTGTTGGCTGGTCTAGATTGGCTATGACATAAGCGGTGAGAGACTTCTGTGTAAGTACCAAATATGGTCCATTCCGTTTGGGCATGAACTTTGCAGTCTTGGCATGGCTTGCTTTACTAAGCGGGTGCTTTGTAACCCATACTTTGTCACCAGGTACAAAGTAATATTGCCGCCTGTTTTTGTCATAGTAGGATTTACGTTGATCCTGTTTTATTTCCACTCTCTGTCTAATGTCCTGTGTAAATTTGGCAAATCTCTTGAGATACTGGGTAATCTCTGGTACGAAGTTGTCGTTCTGTACCACAGCCGTGAAATCTTGCACTGCATCATCGACTGTTCTCAGTTCACGGCCAAACGTGAGAAAAGCAGGGGTATGGCCAGTAGTATCGCATACCGCCGTATTCATTGCAAATCTGATGACTGGTATTTTTGATTCCCAGTTATCATGTTCGTCTCCAACCAATATGGCAAGTCTTGGCTTTAAATCTCTGTTTTTGCGTTCAACAGGGTTGGCTTGGGGAAAATATACCGGTGTAAGATTTTGATCAATCTTCAAGGTAAAACATATCTGCTGTAACACTGCACTAATAAACTGCGGGCCATTATCACTGAGAATTCGTCGTGGAATTCCATGCCGCATAAAAACTTCTTCTATGAAAGTTGTAGCACACTCTCGAGCTGTAGCTTGTTCAAGAGGAAAAAGCTCTATCCATTTGGTTGCACAATCTTCTATTACAAAAATCCACTGTTTGCCGCTAGCTGTCTTGGGCAAAGGGCCAAACAAATGAATTGAAAGTATCTCAGAACGTTGTGAGTAGACGGGTGTTCTAAGTAGACCTGATGGTTTCTGGTTACTTGCCTTGTAGCGACTGCATTCAGCACACTTTTTCACGTAATCCGATATAAACTTCTTCATTCCATTCCAATAGTATCTTTTAGCGATACGTTGATACGTACCCTCTTCGCCATAATGACCGGCCATGTGGTCATCGTGATGTTTCTTGAGGATTGCTATGACTAACTGCGCTTCTTCTGAGTCTGCATCATGGAGATAGCGATACAGAACTCCCTGGTTCATAAGAAAACCTCTCTCAGTCCAATTTGGATATGCTTCTGTTTTTTGGACATCTTCAAACGCTTCAATTATCTTCCTTAGTGATTCATCTGCAAGTTGAGCTTCTCGCATATCTTTAACATTACTTGCTGGCATATCAACTATGACGATACTATCAATTTCACAAACAGTCTCTTGTTCTGGACACTGGTCGAGAAAGCATGTCAGCTATTACGTTAGCTTTTCCTGGGATATAACAGACTTCTACTTTAAAAGATTGCACTTCCAGTGCCCATCTGGCGAGGCGACCGGTTGGTGATTTGAGGGTAAGAAGCCATTTCAATGGTTGGTGGTCGGATGCCACAGTAACAGTTGTACCCTAGATGTATCCGCGAAACTTCTTTAAAGCCCACACAACGGCCAATGCTTCTCGCTTCGTTGTAGAGTAGTTTTTCTCTGCTTGGGTAAGCAGTCTGCTGGCATACTCAATTGGATGTTCTTCAGCTCCTTCGCCTTGAAGTAATACGGCTCCGCGAGCGTAATTACTTGCATCGGTACGTATTATATATGGTTGGTTACCACCTGCTTGCTTTAGAATCGGTGGGGAAATGAGGCATTGTTTTAGAGTTTCGAAAGCTTTCTGCTGCGGAAAACTCCATTGCCATGATGTGTTCTTTTTTGTTAGATTGCTTAACCCATTTGTGCCTGGATATTTTTGCGACTTTCTTCGATTTTTACTGATAACAGAAATAATAGATAACTTTCTGACGTCAACTTCTTGAACAAGGGATGATTTCTTTTAAAATCATTATGCATAAAAATCGAAATATCAACATCCTACTTGGTCATGTTAAAATATTTTGTAGAGTTGAGGCTCGATGCTCATGAATAAAGCTA
>JAWZYV010003076.1:0-14216 GCA_038373885.1 Cheiracanthium punctorium
TGCACATCATCGCCACCATGATCGACATCGCACATCCATGTTGATACAGTGCACATCAAAATATTTTTCTTAGTTGCCACTGAGGCAAAGAAAAAAATCTTTTTCCAGATGTGACGCCGAGTATTTCTTAATTGGTTTACCCAGTTATGACGTCATAGAGTAGAGCGAATGGGAGAATCGCTTAGTAGGGAGTATGTCTTTCTCCTGTGACTTGTGCGTCTCACGTGGGGCCCGTTCGAGAATTTACCGGTTGGTTATGCACCGGTGCTACCGGTTGCGGTCATTCTTTGGTTAAGTGACGTCACGGTTGTCAACCGGTTTCGGTCATCCTCACCACATCCAATTCCAAGCCAAGAAAACAGAAATAAACATTGGCAACACTACGCTAATAACCGGAATAACCCACCTCGCTAGCAGGGTCATTCTGGTTGCGCTCTGGTCACGCTGAGCAGACAACCGCTACATGACCGAAACGTTTTCGAACGCGGTTAATTCCAGAGCTCCGCCCAACGCTCCGCCTTTTCGAACGCTCTGGTCGTGCACCGGTGTTACCGGTGCACAACCGATGAATTCTCGAACGCGCCCGTGGTGTTCGTTCTTCGTTATCAGCGCACGCCCGCTTTGCGGTTAAGAGACATTGGTAGACGGTAGTATGAGCACACTTCGATTGATTTTCTGAGGATTATTTTCGATAAATGGCCTGTAATGGCCACTAGAACAGCATAACTTATTAAAAAAAGTTATAGCAAAAAATGGGCATGTATAGTATCATATGTCAAAGGAGCGAAATTTGCTTATTGTAACGTGTGCCGGAGTGATTTCACCTTTTCTCACGGAGAAAAGTATGACATTTCTCGTCACGTGAGTTCGTCAAAACACAGTGAAAATGTGAAACGTGCTAACAAACAGCAGAAAATGTCTACAAACATATTTCAAAGAGGACGGACAGTCCAGTGGCAGATTAATGCAAGTTTCTCGGGGGTGGGGGAAGCGGTTAGAAGATTGACATATACATCCATTTTATGGAAGCAATTTAGGATCTTTTACATTAATTTCTTTTTCTCGGGGGGCGGTCGCCCCCTCCCCACCCTTAATCCGCCCTTGGGACAGTCGGACGTTATTCATGCAGAACTGTTATTTACATCTTTCTTGATCGAACACAATGTTCCTATTTCAGCAGCTGACCATGCTGAATGTGAGAGGGTTTTCAGTATTATTCGGATAAACAGAATTGAATTCAGGTGCAACTTGTTTAATAAGATTTTGAAAAGCCAACAGCGAAAAATCTTGCTTCCAGAAAACTTTTACTTCTGATTTTCTGAATAAAGGCAAAAAAGCTACTGCTGCTTCTTTGAAGTCAGCACAGTCAAAATGAGAGTTTTTTCAAGTCAGTTAAGTGATTATAATTAATAATTTGTTACCAGAAGATGGTGTATTAATTGATTTACCTTTTATTCAACAACTTCATTTTCTTTTATTGTTCTTAGCTTTATTTAATACTTGAACTTAAAACAAATAATTGTGATATAAAATGCATTAAAAATAATACTCGTGCATTCTATAGTGAAAGTTAAAAAATAACGGTCACGCGTTGTATAGCAAAAAGTGTCGAAATTTCTGTTCGCGCGCTGTTTTACACATTTTGATTTTCCCAGGTTGGCAAGTCTGGTGTCGATAAAAAATGCATTTCAAATGCTTTTTTGAAGGGAGGATTTTCCAAATCTCACGTCGACGGTGAAGTGCCACCGGAAGAGCCCACTATGGAAGACTATAATAAAGAGGATGAATTTAAACTTGCAGACATCAATTTTGACGAGTACATTGATTGTGATAAGGATGTTACCGCTACTACAGACATTCAGAGTATTTCCGATTTGATTTCGCAGTATGAAAGTGAGGACGATATTGATGAAGACTCAGATAGTGAAGATCCAGAAGAAATCATGCCTTCTTCGGCAGAGGCCATTGCGAGTTTAAATACCTTAAAGAAATTTTTAACCAGACGTGAAAATCAAGAAACAAATTTGCAAAAACTTGCATGTATTGAAAAAAAGTATATGTGAAATTACACTTGAAAGGAAAAAAGCAGTCAAAAATAACAGATTTTTTTAAATAATATGGCATTGGTAAGTTTTTTTGTGTGTTTGTTTTCATCATTTTTTTTTTTCTATTGGACCCCGATTATACGTTTTCCCGTTTCGTACGTTTTTTACCACTGGTCCCGTGAAAAACGTAAAATCGAGGTTCCACTGTATTTTAATTTTTTTTTTTCAGATGGTCATTAATAAACTGCAATCACGAAAAGCTTATGCAGTGGAAGTCCCCAAAGAGAATTTGAAAGAAATGATAATGCTTTGTTTGACAGACTCCACATTTCCTTCATACATCGATGAAGTCGATAACACTATTAAAAATACAGAGAAATAAAAACTTATAAATAAACTCCCAAAATTTTTATTTATAGCATCCACACTGCAAAATACACAAAAGCAATAGTTGTACCAAATTATATCTACAAATATTCATTATAAACATTTATAAATCATCCAAAAAACAACAAATTATGAGGCACCTTAAAATCGTTAATAAATATACTTACATAAGTAAGAAAGTCTCATTACGTACAGTCTATACTTAAAATTCCGCTTTAATATACATTTACAAAAATATTGAAATATTGTTACAAACGTCTTTTACTTTAAACTTTAAAACTAATGAATATTTTTCAGACATGTTCTTGTTTGCAGTACAGCAGTATTAAATAAATTTAATGAAGTAAAATAGTATCAGTGTTAGTATGTTGCAAAAATTAGATATCACTTCAAATACATATTTTAGGACAATGGGGCACTGATTACATGCATTAAAGGAGTCTACAATAATACTTTACTTTTAGATTATGACTTTTGAAAAAAAATATTAAAAGTAAGCCTCTTAAAACTGCCTCTATCACATCATACTTTACAGCATGACGTAAGCCTACAAAGGCTTACTTTTAAAGGTTTTGAAGACGTATGATCTATTGATACAGGATCAGTAAAGAGGAATGTTTTTGAGAACTGAATTATACCCAAGCTGACACACAATATTTTATAAAAATATTCCAAAGATGGCTTTCAACTAGTATTGCTTCTATTTTTTTTTCCTACTCCATCTAAAATTTAACAGATTTCAGTTTTATGTCAGCGATATAAATATTATTAATGCGGTTTGAAAGCTTATTTATATTTCCCGTTCCCTGTCGATTTTGGGCAAAAATATTAAAATATAGTTTTATATTTATATAGTTGTGCGACTGGAAATCAGCAGTCTAATAATAAATACACGAGAAAATATAAATTCTTAAAAGCAAATGTTTACAAATTTGGATGTATCTAAATATTAAAAAGCTGCTGCATATATTGATACACCTATCAAAGAAATAAAATTTCGATGGATGTTCTGTAGCAAATTTATCGTAAGATATGAAGAAGCTACTGAATTTTTTAATGCAAAAATCTTGCACAAATATTAATAAAATACTTAAATTTGAGCATAGATTGAAGTGAAGGCAACAAAGTTACTGCTATAAAGAAAAAGAAATCACGTTTCAAGAGACTCAGTGCGGTCAATCTATATTCAAAATTAATAATGTGTTTAAAGGGAAACAAGTTTGTCATTCGTGGTAGAATAAAGCACTTAATTATTTTCTCAAAATAAGTTAAAAAATAAACAAACAAAAATAAATAAATAAAGAATAATAATAAAATAAAATGAAGAACACTGTAAATTAAAACTCTTTGATATTTTAATCTTTGTAAACACTTTTACTTAAGCTATTATGAGGTAGTTAAAAAATGATTTATTTATTTTTACAATCTTTTGACACTGAGAACAAATTAGTTCTGTATAAAAAGAATTATTAAGAATCTAAAATTTTCAAATGAACTAAATATATTTTTGAGGGATAGTAAAACCGAATAAAGTTTGTCTAGTTAACAGTCTTTATTTACAGTACTTTTAAGTACATAAGTATTTATTAAATAAAGCATACATAAAAAAACCTGTTCACTAAGAGAATTATTTTTAACTGCTGTAAAATGATATAAAATACTGATATGTATCTGTGCTAATCAATAATTTGACTTAACTTTTAAACTCAAAAGCAATAAAAAATTTAGTAAATTTAAGATTTATAAAAGTGCATACATTTTATTCCAAACTTATTTAAAATGCAAAATTTTTAAAATTCAAATATAAAGCTGAATATAAGAAACCTATAAACTTTTATTTTAGCTTTAAGCACACACATATCAGTGTATATATTTTTCTATTATTCACATCCAAAATCTCTTCACCCCTCTTTTTTTTTCAAATTTTAAATTTGACTTTGGGGGCCTTTTCCCTTTTCTTCTTCTTCATCGTTTTTCTTTTCATTTCCATTTTTAGTCATCATCTCATCATCAGTTTCTTTTAGATCATCCACACGACCTTCAAGTCTTTCAATAGCCTCTTTATGCTGCTGCATTAATTTTTTGTGGTGTGAAATTTCATCATTGATATGCTTCCTCAATTCTGCTAGTTGTTGACTTTGCTGCAAGGAGAAAAAGAATTTAAAGGATTACTAGAAAGCACAAGAAGTAAAAGCAAAACAAAACAAATTAAACATTAAAAAAAATACATTTGAGTTTTTCTGTTTAAATATTTTCAGGCTCTGAAAGCCACGCCTATTGTTGAACTGGAAGTTCTCAGTTTAAACTCCACATCCATACCTTCTTGATCGCTACCTTTCAAACTCCGACCACAAAAATTCTTTTCCGAATTATTTGAATCTCAAGTTTTTAAAAGTTGTATATTGTTATGAATAAGATATATGCAAAATTTGGAGTTGCTACGACAATATCTATAGGTTGAACATCGAGCTTGAAATCTATAAATATTTGAAAATATAAATCTTTTTAGAAAATTTATGTAGAAAGCAAACTTTATTTGTTAAAAGTAATTTGGTCCTTTCGCGTGTTAAAAAGTATTCAGAGAAGTCCATTAAATACCATAAAGTAATAGCTTTACGAATAGTTTGTACATGTACAATGCGCATGTTATGCTGCCGTTTTGTCTCGGGCGCAGAACGCCAACTGTGCTGTAGACAACTGGCGCCGGTTTGCCTGCTGAATGTTGGCAACGCATGTGTGTTCGGTTAAACCGGGCACGAGATATTTCGTTGAAACAGGCATTTAGTTTAACGTTTCAGAGAAATGGTGTTTTCAATTTACTCTCAAAAAAGCTAAGGGGTGGTTGCCTTACACTGCTACGATTCTCAATAGAGTGAAACTGTCTGTAACAGGACATGGAACAAAATCGACGTTCTTAGAAGAGCTGAAAATATCGAAAGAATTCAAGTTACTAACCCGAGGAGACGAACTTCTATATTACTATTTTGTATTTAAGAAGAAAAAATTCTGAATAAAGGGCAGAATCCACCGGAAGGAGAAGTAACCTTAGTTGTGGAGGTCAGAATACAGGAAATTTGTATCAAGGCCTGTATCCCCACTGTGTCAATCCAAAGGATTCAAGAGATAGTTAGAAAAGGCTATGCTCATCAGCTAAATAAATCGTACGTTAGAGACGGACATAAGGAATCTTTTAAGAAGAAAAAGGGAAAAATTCTCTCTTACCGAGCTATTGAATATCACAACTTCCAACTGTACCGACTTTTCCCGGAGCAGGCGTGGCTCAGAGAAATCAGTACTGCGAGAGTCATTGGCAGGCCGGAGGGGAGCTAGATGTGAAGGTTGTGACAATCGGTGGAATTGAAAAGAAGACAAGTTTATGGAGAATGAAAGAAAAGTTGAAAAAAGAACTTCGAGTCGAGATAGGTGGAGAAAATGGTGAAAGTTCCAATATCCAGTATATGTTCTCCAACAGTAAATTTTGAACGAGAAAATAAAATAAGAAGTTCGAAAGAATGGAGAAAACGCTGAATACCTATCTGCCGCCATTTTGGGAAAGGCGTTCACAAGTGACCAAATTAGAACAAAAATCACAGTGCTTTCACAAGTCTGCGACATAGTTATTTCTGATTAGGCAGCAGCAACTCTGGTATCATCTTTATTTCACTATGTAAGCTGCAGTGAATTACAGAAAGCAACAGAAAAGGGCTTTAAATTTTTCTTTGGATTGCGTTTTGACAGTGCAAAACCAGATACATAAAATTTGTTGACGGCAAATTACACCCAAATGTTTGCCCCAAAGAACATATCTCGCTGATAATGAAACCTGGTTCAACATACTTTGGCCACGTATCCCCATCTGATTTTAAGATCGAGGGAATTTCACTGGAAATTTGGGAGAGTTTGATAAGAAATTCATCGATATTGGGACCCTCACATGCATTGTCGGTGGCTGCGAATCATCGTATTCTGGAAAGAACAAAGGCGTCATCCGAAATCTAGAAACGCAATTCTCTAATCTAAAATCTCTTCAATGGTGTATTTGCCAACTTCATTTCCATCGAACTGCCAATCCGAAATTTGCTGACTATCCATCTAACCATCAGATGTTACCAGATGAACCAGAACATCTAAACCATCAGATGATGGTTTCATATGACTTAGATTATTGCACTTGACATAAATGCCACGGTTTGAATTGAAGTCGGGCTTTATAATCCGGGAGCCAGCTGCGATTTTGGGGTCACCATCGAAAAAAAGCTGAGATTTTGTACTTTGGTTCATTTTATATTGCTAGTAAAGAAAATGAACGTCAGCTGATAGAGTAGCGGTGGATGTAGCCGCCTGGGCCACCGAAACATGTAAAATAACTAAAAATAATAATTATAATAAAAAAGTTGATATTTTGTACATGTGTTTATCACGTTGTATACAACTGAAAAAAAAAATAGTCAGCGTACTTTATAGAGGTGGATTATACGTCAGCTGCCGACGATGATCTGCATTCGGCTGTTTATTCTTTACATGTTGACGTATAATCCGTCTATACAGCACACACACATGCACAGAAACACACACAAAATATCAATTTTTTTATAATTATTTTTTAAAAATTATTTTACATGTTTGGGTGCCGGGGCAGCGGCACCCACCGCAAATGCGCCAGCTGACGTTCACTTCGATTATATGTATAACTAAATGAACTACAGAAGCCCAGTGGTGTAATGGTTAGCGCACCGCTCTGCCGTCCTACAGGTTTGGGGTTCGGATCCCGGGCTGGGCAAGGTCGACTCAGCCTTTCATCGCTTGAGTTAGTCGATAAAATGAGGACCAAGCTTACTTGGGGTCAAGCACAGGGGGCTTCGCGTTAGGCTGGCCGAGGCATATGCATCCGCCGCCCATGGTCATGAAGTAGCGGTTGGGCAACGGAGGTACTGGCCGCGCAGAGGGGCTGCTGCGCCAATGTTTGACTTTTAAATGAAGTACAAGACGAAATTTCAGAATTTTTCTTATTGGTCATTGAAAAATGGCAGCTGGCTCCCGGACCATAACAAATATTAGTTCAAAATTCGTGTAAAAAATATTAGTTCAAAGTTGTATTTGTGTGTGTGTGTGTGTGTGTGTGTGTGTGTGTGGGCGTGCGGAGGTACAGGGTGTCTCAAAAACACTGAGCTAGGCTTTTATTTCTTAAGTATTGATCATGGGCATACAATAAATTACAAAGTTACGTAAAAGGTGCAACATTTTATGGAATCGGTTAAAATTTTTACAGAAGATTTCATCTAAAGTAATCACAAAATTTAAATTTTTAAACGGCTCCCAAACAAAAAATTTCTGGTCAGTAAAATGCGCCCCAAATATTAAGTAGGTGATACACAAAGTTTAGGACTTTCATAAAAAAAAAGGCTGAGAGATATGTTTAAAAAAAGTTGGTAAAGGACTATATACAGCACTAATTATTAGCAGAAGCATATGAAATCATTGTTTTCTTTCTTAATTTGACCCTGAAATGCAATCACATTACGTGATTTTTTTTCCTTCCAGAGTCATTGAAAAATGGTTTAAGTCATCACACATTACATTTTACGATGAAAATGAAATTTTGTCCATCACCTAAGTAATGTATGAGGCACATTTTGCTAATTGGCAATTTTTTCATAAAATGTAACTTAATACTACAAAATTTTAATTAAAAAATTCATTAAACTAATTAACCGAAAACTGAGTGCGGATCCCGTTTCATATATATACTATACTAAAGAGGAAAATGTACCAATTTTCTGAAATATTCTTCTTCTCTAGCAGCTTGCATTTTCCCTAAAGAGCCACCTGCCTCCCTACAAATCACAATAATAATTGTAAGTGCGAGGGAAAAAAAAGTCAAATTTTTTAAAACATGAATTAGGTTAGAAAATTGGTACTCGCCTTACAGAGCCTCCAGATCCACCGCCCTAAGTAAATAAATAAGTAAAATATTGATTGTAATTAACTAAATAACTAGCACACATCACTAAATGAAAACTATTATTGAAAAGTTATTATCATTATATAAAAACAGTGTATATGAACAATTCCGATTTTTAACATTAAACTATTTTGAAAGAAACATCAGCCATTTTAAAGCGTAAAATGAGTAAAATCACCTTAATATTTTCTACAGGGAAAATCGAGCGAGTTAGCAAATGGGGTTTGTATAAATGTTTAACTTCGTTGTTAGAAAAATGAAAAATGTAACATACCATCCCTTAAGGCTCGCTTTTAACTATCCATTCAGAATACTGGTTCAAAAATTAAATTCAAGTTTATTTTCGGCAGTTTTGAGGTATGCTGATTCTAATGAAATAAAGTGTATGTACTATCCTGGTTACACAGAGTGCCAAATAAGTAATGGTACAAATAGCATTACATCTAAACTAAGAATTTTAATTCAATTTCGCAGTTACATGGATTTAAAACAATCCTCCACACAACACACATTCACATAGATCATACAAATTGTTTTAAAATAATGCTGGAAATCCTGATTGGGTGCTTCTTTCAGTCTGCTAGGCACAATTCATTGAATGTCCGCAATGTCACTGAAATGTTTTCCTTTCAAAGTACATTAATTTTTGCAAATAGAAGAAAGTTTGCAGTTGCCCAAACAGGCTATTATAATTGCTTTTTGAACAGACGGATCTGCTTTGACTTTAATGGTGCGTTCAAACTACGTTCTTACTGTCGTTCGAGTTCTTATTGTAGCTATCGATCTTAGTTATGACGTCGATAAAACCAGCTTTCTGGGATTTAAGTTCTTTCCAAATCCGTGCCATATGTCTCTACGATTCCCTCTCTTCTTTTGTTGATAAGTTTTCAAGGTGGGGAAAGGATGCCAACATCAATCATTCTTCCCGCATGCACCGTACTCAACCCTTTTTCGTTTCACCAACCGATGCGAATACGTCATTGCAAAACTTTCGAGTCCAGAGTGTGAACGTTCTGATTTTTTGTGCTTACGATTTTTTGCGACATTAGCTACAAGAAGAACGGTAAAAGCACTAGTCTGAATGCTCCTTAAGTATTACCTCAACGTAGTGCGCAGCAGGTTTGTAGACAGGAAAATATTCTGGGGGGTGGTGTGGAGAATATAAAACATGTTGTGAGTAAATAAACGAAATGTTATTACGACATAAGGCTTATGTTAACTAATCCTGAAAATTTGGGTGGGGGATATATATCCATTACCCCTCCCCACCCGAAATATTTTTCCGGCTACGCCCCTGCTGCTCTGTGAGATGGTGCTCATTGCATCCTCCTATGACAAACTGAAAGAGGTGAAGAACCAGGACTTCTACGTAGTACTCTTTCAACAGTTTCTATGGTCGATATGAACACTGTGTGGAGGTGCAAAGAGATCATTTTGAATCCATGGAACTGCGGAATTGAGTAATTGGATGTAATGATAGTTGTCTTTACTCATTTGGTCCTTCCTGTTTTATTTTTTGAAATATGTATGAAAATTTATAATTATTATGAAAAATAATTCGAATTCAAAACAAATCGTTAGGATTTTCTGTAGGCTTTTATAAATAAAATGTAAAAAATATAATGATATACATTCATTTTTTTTTTTGATTTATTGCTGAAAGCTCGTTAACGAGATCAATTTTTTTAGTGCTTTGTATCTCTCTCTCTCTTTCAGTGCGAGATGTAGTGAAAAAGTGTGCAAATTCTTAAAAGTGCACTAGCCTTTATATGGTGCATTCGATTGAGCTCAAATTAGATACCCCATTGTTATAGTCTCTCTTACATACTGAGTAGATTTTGGTGTGTGTAGAGCTTGCAGTTTTTATAGGTCTACAAAAATGTATTCTTATACATTGCGGCCTATACACTCATTATATGAAGTGCACTAGCGTCTGAACGCAACATCCGATTAAGTTGAATCAAATTTATTTAAACGTTTGGTAAAGATCAAGTGTTCGAAAAGTCAAGTGGAGTGGCTCAAGACTGTTTTTATTTAAGAATAGTACTTGCAGATCTATAAAAATTATGTAGCTCCTGGACCCTCCTTAGAAAAACACAAAAATCTTATACGGTCACAACAATAGAATTTTGTATTATTATTATTTATGTATTTATTTTTATAAAGTCACAAAAGTGAGTAAAATATTATAAAAATTATACTTTTCCAGATCCACTTCCCCATTCACCTCCTCCAGATATGAAAAGACGACTGAAAGATAAAAACAAATTTCTGAAAGTTCATATGTATTAAATGAAGAAGTATAAATAAATAAAACGCAAGTTTTAAAATTAAAAAAATATTATTTGATAGAACTACAGCTGATTAAAAAAGGAGCAGTTTGGTAGGTCCACCCATAACGATTTTTGAGATTTGTGCATAATATACAGTAATTGCCCATTCCATTAAAATTAATTAAAAACTGTATAAAATAACGCGCATAAATTAAAAAGAAATCATATCGGGACCGTATCGGGTTGTACAAAAGATCCACACTTCATCCCAGCTGCAAAAACTTCCACACGAACAGTAATGTCCTTTTTTCAAACTTTAAACACCAGTTTCTGAATGTTCTTATCCCCAATCTGTTGCTTGTACTCGTAAGTTTCACAGATTGGAATAGTTGACGCCAAGAACTTGGGTCGCGAGGGCTTTCGAGATGGCTCGTCGGGTGTTCTCATGGAGACAATAATTTTTCTTCTCATTTTAATGTGTTTTTAACACATTTTAACGTAACAAAACTTTTACGTGTTCATTTTTTCATGTGTCTTTAACACGTAACAGAAAATTAGAAATCAGTTAAAGAAAGTGAAACATAAGATAAAGTCTAAAACAGTTCTTCCATATATATTGTCGCAGAAATACTCTGCTTGTTTCCGGGGTTCGTCGTTCTAAAGTCCAGTTGGTGTAGAAAGTTCTAGTAAAAAGTCCACTACTTCGTAGAACAATCAGCTGGACAAAATTCACAAGCACAATTAAACAGTAATGTGCTTTTAACAGTCCGCTTAGATCAGAAGCTCTCACAAATGCTATATTTCTCACACAAATAAAACACTTTCACTGGCAAAAATTCAGTGAATATATACGAGAGATAACACTAACAGTCTCTCAAGACTCAGCGATCAAGAATTTACACACAGCACTTAAATTCAAAGCTTCATAATCAGCGTGAAACACCGCTTCTATCACAGAGCAAAGCAGGCGTACTGACTCGCAGCTTGATCCACACTGAACTGGGGATTGTGAAGCGTTCGTATTTATATCTGTCACAGAAGCCACGAGAAACTTCCAGAAGAGTCTATTTCTCGAGGATTCTACATAAAGCGGGAATTTTGATTACGTCATAGACTATATATCTCCCTTGTGACCTCTTTAGAAAC
This sequence comes from Cheiracanthium punctorium, assembly GCA_038373885.1. NCBI lineage: Eukaryota > Metazoa > Arthropoda > Arachnida > Araneae > Cheiracanthiidae > Cheiracanthium > Cheiracanthium punctorium. Next base: position 11,814 of record JAWZYV010003076.1, read on the forward strand.
GGAACATGATAGCAAAAGATGCTTGAAATCGTGTATTTCTGCCTCCGTTGGAGATCGCTATTTTTTAAGTTTCTGCTTTCGTGATATTTCTTCCACTTTTGTGATCTTTCTTCCTTCTTCTTAAGTTTATCGGTTCATTAAATTATACGCACTTCCCCTTAATGTCAAAAAGACAGTATAAAGACGATATACTAGATTCTGGTTTTACATTTATTACTGACTGACGAACGATAAAACCTCAGTGCATCATATGCAGTGAAGTACTCAGTAATGAGTCTCTAAAAGAAAATAAGTTAGACACTTGGAGACTAAGCATCGCACATTATTAACTGAAGAACGAAGCTTATTTGAAAGAAAAGAAGAACAACAGTTGAAGAGACAACGTCTCGATGCTGGAAATAAGGCAGTTAGTTTTATCTATGGAAAGAGCTACTCTTGCGTCCTATTATGTAGCATGGCGAATTGCAAAAGAAAAAAAAACACATACTGTTGGAGAAGATTTGATCACACCAGCAGCAATAGATAGGGTCCGCATTACATCCGGAGAAGAGTATGTCAAGAAAATCCAACAAATACCACCATCGAATGACACAATACGGACACGTATTTATGATTTAGCAAAAGATATTAAAGAACAAGTTATTTCATCTATTAAAGAAAGTGGACAGTTTAGTTTGCAGCTGGATGAAACTACAGACGTGAGTGACGGTGCTCAAATAATTGCTTACGCACGCTATGGCGATAACAGCGAAATGGAAGAAGAATTTTTGTTCTGCCGTCCGCTTATCACCAGTGAGACGGGCGAAGACATTTTTAAGTTACCCAGAGGATTTTTTAAAGGAGAAGGTTTATCCTGGGAACAGTGAGAATGCATCAGTCTTTGTACTGATGGTGAGCCGTCAATGCTTGGGGCACGTCAGCAGAGTGAAACAAATTAATTCTGATGTAAAGGTTGCCTTCTTCACAGAGAAAATCTTGCATCTAAAAGCCAAATTTGCTTAGAAACGGGATCCGAGTACCCTCACGTATCATATCATTCTGAAGTCAGATGGTTGTCTCGATTCCTTTCTTCCATTTTAGAGGGCAGTAACTTTTCCAGAAATCGAAATAAGCGATAGATCCTTTGATATATTTTTTTGGAACTTACCTATTACCCCGGCGACCATTCGCGCCGAACTATTCTTTGCCATATGTGCTGGCAAACTGTTGCCAATCGTATTCCAAACCATCAAAAATCTGATGTGTCCAACACATGACTTCCTTGCACGTCTATTAAATCAAAAATGTTTTTTACGCACTTCCTCTAAACTTATTTGTTTGAAAGATATAAAATATCAATAATAGTAAGATATAGCGATTTCTAGCCAAACATTTCGATATCGCCAAGCTGAGTTCAACTTGAAAGATTTCTTTCTGACACTTTATTTGGCGATATTTCACGAAAAGCCGACAAACTTGAAATAGTTTGCGAGATTTTGGGGATAGCCAAAGTAGTCATTGACCACAGACTTTCAATGAATTGAATGCATCCATACACCTTAATGTATTTAAAGTCATTTGGCTCACCCTGTAAATAAATTCCCAGTCGATATGCTGTCAAAAAAGATATTGAAAACCGTTAGATATTATAATATAGTTCTAAATACAAAAGTTCAAAATTCTACTGGTTAAAGTTTTAGAGTTATACAAAATACGAAATAATTTTTGGCGCCAAATTTGGCGAAATTTTGGCGAAACTCGTCAATGTCGACGACATTTGGCGAGATATTAAGCATAGACCAACAATGACAGATTATCGCCACATTTGGCGATATTTCGCCAAAACTCGCCAAGAACGATGACAAATGGCGATACTTTGGGCATGGACCAAATGACTAACTATCGCCAAATTTGGCGACATTTCGGCAAAACTCGCCAAGGTCGAGGACAGACGGCGAGATTTTGGGCATGTTAAAACCCCCTATATTTTGCGCCTTGGCGAAACTTTTGTACCGCCTACGCGCCAGTAAGATAAGGTAACCTTTTGTATCTTTAGACGGAACTCTGATTCTGAAGATGTCTGAAGGGAGTCGCCAGCCCTTGTAATACTGGCTTGAAAGTGTAATCTTAATTATATTTTGATTGTAAATAAATGGTTAAGTTTATTGTTAGAATTGATATATTCTTTATGGATATAATTCACCTGATGGACTTCAGCCCCATCATTTCTGGCGTCCGCGACAGGACAACTGAATGAACTGAGGTAAGCTCAGTTTAATTTCAATTTTATTGATTGATCTGATATTGATTGATTTCTGATATTGATTGCTTAAATATGGCGGAAAAAGAGAAATTAGAAACTTTGAAAAGAAGGCGCCAGGGTGTGCGCACTCAAACGACCAAATTACTCACAAAAATAAAAAA